>CP125973.1:100190670-100454185 GCA_030063025.1 Avena longiglumis | reverse complement strand
CTTGACTTCTTCCGATTTCGCCTTCATTTGTCGTGCTCGTTGATGGGGATACGCCACCGGGTATACTCGGGACGCTTCCGACCGCCCAAGGGGTGGCGAGTGGGCTCGCAGAATCTGGCGAGTGGATCAAAGCCCGCCAAGGTACCAAGCGATCGAAGTCAAGGCCTGTGCGAGTAGATAGGCCCCGACTAGGTTAAACGACATGTTGTAACCGAATCGGTTGAGATATGTAAACCCTAGGGAGGTGAGCCTATATAAACCTCCCTATGGGGTGAGTAGAGACACGTTCCTCATACACCCAAGCGACTGCTGCCGCTTGTCCCGAGCTTCGCCCATTAACACCTCCATAATACAATCTAGCGAGTAGGTCTTTACCCTCCGAGCCGAACACAGGTAAAACCTGTCTTTGCCCTCATCTCGCATCGCAGATGGCTGGCCGCCTGCCCTCGTTCTACTACTCGCTGCCGATTGCAGCGCCGTGTGGCCATTCCCACAGTGGCGCCCACCGGGCCTGGCGGTGCGGCGGTGTTGGCGAATCCAATCTGCCCATCAGCGAGAGACGGTCGCCATCGCCGCATGATAGCTATCGGCGAGATGCTCCAGATCTTGCCGAGTAGCTACGCCGCGGCGACCACACGCGGCGTAATCCTGCCAATCGGCACGATCGACCTCTTCGTCCGGCCTCACCGTCGCCATCGTCTCGGAGGACTTGCACGCATCCGCTGAAGTCGCCACCACGCGATCGGCTCTCGAGAGCCAGTTCGCATGATCCACCGCCCGCCTCCGGTACAACTCGCCCACAACGTGGCGGGAACTCAGCCGCCGAAGATGCGCTCACCGACAACGCCGACTGGCGACCCGGCGTCTCGCCGGATCCATCACCCGGCCTCATCCGCGGGCTCCATCGCCCAGGTCTCCAACGCGAAGACTTGAGGACCCTCCATCCTCGGAATCTTGATTCGACTCGGGTCGGAGAATTCCGCCGACCTCATGAGCCGGTCGCCACGCCACTTACATGGCCACCGCACCGATCCGCCGGAGGACCTTTCTCCACCCCAATCCTCCTAACGCCACGGCAGCGGAGGTCGAGAACTCCGCTTGAAACTGGCGGGCCCGATGCAGCGGCAGCCGAAAAATTCCGCCTCTCGGGTGACGGCGAGGAGCCGTCACGCTACCACCAGCAGCGGATCAGGTCACGTTTGAACCCACCGTTCAGGCGTGCCTGAACCGGCGAAAACGACCCGGCTCGCATAGCCGAAGCGCGATCTGCGAGAACGCGCCACCGGAGGAAGCGCCGGCCCCGCCAGATCGACGCGATGGGTGCCCCCACCACCACCCGCACCTCCTAGGGACCAACCGCGGATAGTTGTCTCCTCACGGAGCGAGGCAACGGCCTCCCACTATTCTCCACCCCAATGGACAACCTCGTGGCGGAGCAGCAGCCGATAGCATCACGGCCACCGCGGCGGCGCCTACAGATCCAAGACGTCAAGGCCCTGCTTAAAGCCGTGGAGCAGCAAAGCGGCGCTGATCAAGGCGGTATACTGCGTTCCTCGGGAAGCAGGGCGGCCAGCGCCGCCAGTGGCGGCAAACACCCTCAATTGCCCGCCACGAGCCACTGCAGCTCCAACACCGACCAGCGAGCGACACTCTCCACCAACGATCCCGGGCGGCGACCAACTTCGCCGCTAACGGACAACCCATCGGCGCGCACTCCATCATCAACAACCAAAGGCGCGCCGACGCCCGACGACTGCGGCACACCTAACTAATCGCGCGATGGCGAGCCCATGGTCGCTCGATCGACTGGGCCTAAGTGCGGACCAATGATCGGCGAAGTACCGCCAAACTTCAAAGCGCCAAAGGAGATGAAAAATCTGACTCCTCGTCACGACCCTTGATGCGGCTTGACACATACCTCATGGCAATGGGGATCGCGGGTCTGTGACCCCTCGCCGCCCGTTACCTCCGCGATGATGGAGGGATGCGGCGATGGATCAACACGCTCCCCGGGGCGATGCTCGACTCACAGGAGGAAATGCAACGCCGTCGGGCACTTGAGTGCTCCTACACCCGCGCCACCATCGAGGACACGGGCAATCGTCCGGGGACCCAGTCGACCATAGCTGGGTCCAGCGGTGGCAAGAGCTGCGGTACAGCGGTCGGCATCCACCGGACACGCGATCCATTGCTTCAAGACCTCGTGCGCCTCGAGCCTCTAGTCGCCAAGCTCAGCGACACGCCTGCACTCGACAACATCCCGACCTCCTCGAGATCGCCAATGGTACCGAGGAGGATCCAAACCAGGAAATCGACGGCGAGTCGGGAGAACGCGCCGGCTGGCGGCAGCGGCGGGCCGCCGACCGACCTACGCTACTGTGGCACCGCCTCACGGCAGCGCCGCAGCCAGAGCAGTCGACTTGCCATGTATTGGGCACGCTGGCGAGCCCAAGAGCTACCGCCTGACGGAGGGCAGCGGCGCCGATGGCGGCAATTACAAGAACAAGCCAAGGTTCGATCCGCGACCCTCCTTAACCAACCATGTCGTTCCACAGCAGGGAAGGAAAGCCGTAAGGCACACCACCGCCTGCCACCCTCGAAATCGAGAAGGCACGGCGGCAGAGGACAACGACCCGCCAAATGGCGGAAAATTAAACAAAGTAGCCGCTCGCTCCACACCTTCACGGCTTCAACACGAGCGAGAAGAAGGTCATCGCCAGCGCCGTCATCCGTCAGCGGTGGCCCAAGCAGGCGTCCCCAGTTCTGAACTGGTCGGAACAACCCATCACAGAGCCGGCAAGACCACTCGCCCGCGCCGAGTACCGGGCGAGTCGCCACGGTGGTCAAGCCCAAGGTTGGCGACTCTGGCTCCCCAAGACAGCGATGGGCGGCGGCGGCTCCATCAACATCCTCTACCTCGACACCTTGGTTGCGGCTCCCGCGATCAATGATCGAGACAACCCACCACGTTCCACGGCATCGTCCCGGTCGGCGTATCCGATCGGAAAAATCCGCTGCCGTCACTTCGGTACTCGGCAAACTTCCGCACGGCGGATCGTCTTCGAGCTGGTGCCCTTGACAGCCCTTACCACTGCGTCACAGGGCGCGTTTAAATTCATGGCGGCGCCCACTCGCGTACAACGCAATGAAGCTCCGGGCCGTGCGGCGTCATCACCATCAACGGCGGCCCTACATGGCGCGGTCACGAGCCAAAGGGCGAACTTCGCCGGCATCATCGCGGCAGAAATTAATCACGCCCGGAGCTCGCCAAATCTGGCGGGGTCAACAATAGCGACCCCACAATACTCAAGCCCAACTCGAAGGCACAAACACCTCAACCTTTGAGGCCACGACGCACACCCGCAAGTCGAGCTGGTCCCGGCGACTCGGGAGCGGTGGCGATCGGGACAGGCATGAGCCCGGCATAGGAAGGCGCTCGCCGAGTTCCTCGTGAGAACGAGGACATCTTCGCATGGAAACCCTCCGAGCATGCCGGTGTCCCTAGGGAGCTCATTGAGCACAAATTAACGCCGACCCCAAAGTGCGACCTCAGCGGTCGCTCTGACCCTTCAATGAAAACGCCCGTCGAGCAATCGCCGAGGAAGTGCAGCGTCTACTGCTGCGGCTTCATCCGCCAATCAAATACTCAAGTGGTAGCAAACCCGGTCTGGTCGAGAAAAAGCAGGACTGGAGAATGTGTATCGACTACACAAACTGACGGCGCCGCCCAAAGGAGAGTTCGTCCTCCAGCGGATCGATCAGATAATCGATTCAACGCGGGTTCGAGTCGCTATGTTTCCTCGGCGCCTACTCCGGTACAACCAGATCAAAATGGCTGTCGAGGATGAGAAGGCGGCGTTCATCACGCCATTCGAGCCTTCTACACCGCCATGACCTTGACCTCAAAAGCGCGGGGCAACCTACCGGTGCATGCAAGAATGCCTCGCAAGCCAAATTGGCGCAACATCCACGTCTACATCGACGGCGTGGTCGTGAAATCCGCCGCCAAGGCGACCTACTCGCCGACCTAGCGCGAACCTTCGCCAATCTGCGGAGGTACAAGATAAAGCTCAACCCGGGCAAGTGCACCTTGGTGTACCGCGGACAACTCTTGGAGTGCGTCGTCTCCAAGCGAGGATCGAGGCGAACCCGAAGATCGACACGATCGCCCGACTCGCAAACCCGAGTGCTGCGTGGCGTCGAAGCTGGCGGGCGTGTGGCGGCTCTCGATCGCTTCATCCCCTTTGGCGAAAAGCGATGCCCTATACCGCTGACTTAAGAACCCCACCTTCGATGGGACAAGGAAGAGACGGCAGCGCTCGCGACCTAAAAGTGCTACTCGCCGCACCACTACTACGCCGCACCCTGACAAAGAACCTATGCTGGTTTACGTCGCGGCATCCGGCCGTCGTCGGTCTTTGTAATGGTCGTCGAGCGACCGAGAGGAAGAAAGGCGCCGGTTCAGCGTCGGTGTACTACATCAGCGAGGTCCTCACCGAAGTCGCGCCAGATACCTGATACCAAAAGCTAGTATCTGCGGTCTTGAGGCTCGTGGCGCTGCCGCACTACTTCGAGCACCCGATCACGGTCGTCTCCTCAAGCGCCACTGCAAGACATCATCCATCCAGCGGCGGCCGGACGGAGTCGCCAAGTGAAGGCCGTCGAGATGGCGTCCACAACATTAAATCTGAGCCAAGAAGGGCGATTAAATCGCTGGCGAGACTTCATCGCCGGCGGAGAGGCCCAGCGGAGAAGCGCCGTACCTCCATTACTGGAGCACTTCGATGGCTCCAAGAAGCGGGACGGTGCAGGAGCGGGGATAGTGTTGACGTCACCAAAGGGCGACAAGCTCCGCTATATCCTCCGCCTCGAATTCACGCCCTGCACCAACAACATGGCTGAATACGAGGCCCTACTACACGGCATGCGAGCCGCCAAGGAGATGAACGTCAATCGCCTTGATGCTACGGAGATTCCGACCTGTCGCTGGGCAAGTCGCGGCACTGCGGCCGCCGTCTCCCCATGGCGGCATACCGCCAAGAGGTGGACAAGTTGGGAGGCCACTTCATCGGCTACTCTGTCGAGTGGATCGACAGGCGAAAGAACGAGGAGGCCGACGCCCTCTCCCGCATCGGTCGGCTGACTCGCACCACCGGCGTGTTCCTCGACACAATCTTCAAACCATCGGTCTCTCCCAGGAGATCGACATCGAGTCCCTCCAACCAGAGGCAGCCTTGGTCGCACTCATCGCCGAGCAGACGGCTGGACCAAGCCCTACATCGCCTACCGAAGCGGCACCGCCGAGCGAGGCGAGCCTCGAATGATCGCTCGCCGATGCAAGTCTTACACCATCATCGACGGCGAGCTACACAAGCAGCGTCACCGGCGTGTTCAACGTTGCGTCAACCGATGAGGGACGCAAAATCCTCCACGACATTCACTCGGTGATCGGCACCACGCCGTCGCCGCTCCTGGTCGCCAAGGCTATGCGACACGGCTTCTCTTGGCCACCGCAAACCGCGCCGACATCGTCAGCGATGCACGGGTGCCAATCGCCAATCAACGCACGCGTCGAGCTCGGCGCTCAAAACAATCCCCATCACTGGCCATTCGCCATGTGGGGTATGGACATGGTGGGCCCCTTCAAAGCCCCTCCGGCTACACCCACTTGCTAGTCGCCGTCGACAAATTCACCAAGTGGGTGGAAGCCAAGCCAGTCCGGAAATGCGACGGGAAGACTGCCACTAAGTTCCTACGCGAGCTCATATATCGCTACGGGTTCCCAAATAGTATCATCACGGACAACAGCACAAACTTTGCCAAGGGAGCAATGGCCGAATTCTGCGAAGAGCACCACATCCGGCTTGATCTCGCGTCAGTCGCCCACCCGGAATCCAATGGCCAGGTGGAACAAGCCAACCAAAGCATCCTCCACGGCCTGAAGCCGCGACTCCAAGTACCACTCGAGCGCACCGCTGGATGTTGGGTCGAAGAGCTTCCCTCCGTCATCTGGGGAATCCGCACCTCGGTTAACAGGTCGACGGGATTCACTCCCTTCTTCATGGTCTCTGGCCGGCAGTCATGCCTCCGACCTCGAACACGACTCGCCGGGTCGTCCACTATCTGAGCCGCATAAGCAGATGGCCCGCCAAGATGGGCTCGACCAGCTCGGCGAAACCCGCGACCTCGCCGATCGCGCACCGCCATTTACCGGCAAGGACTCCGCGCTACCACGGACGGGTGAAAACCCGCACCTTCGTGAAGGCGACACAGTGTTACGCCTCATCCGGGACAAGAAGGGCATGCACAAGCTCTCCCTCCGTGGGAAGGCCCGTTCGCTATCGGGCGCGTGCACAAAGCAGCGCCTACTATCTCATCGGCGTCGGACGGCGAGCTCGGCGTCAGCGACCATGGAATGTAAACCTCCTCCGGAAGTTCTACTCCTAGAACCCCACATGTACTCTCCGATGCTATGAAATAAAAGAAGCGGTTACCGCAAATTGCGCCTACTCTCCATGACTTGTGCCACTGCTTTTCGTAATAACAATGATGCTAAATGCAGAAGTCAACCTTTGGTACAGCGATCGGCAGCTAAGTAGTGCGGTGTAAGAACCTTGAATCACTCGGTCTTGCATCGTCCACAACGCCAACCGGAGCCCCATTGGAGTCGCCTAGCCCGACTGGTTTTACGAACCAAGACAATTGCCCTCGCTTCTCACAGCGACCTTTGTCCCCCGCATCCTCGGCATAGCGACTCGAACGGCTAAGTACCACGCTCGGGGACTGAAAACCAGTTAAATCGCGACGTGAAAACGCCAAGTAAGAGCATGCCGGGACTGCGCCGACCCTCCGGGCCAGGCGGGGTGGCGCTCACACCAGCGCTAAGTCCTCAACCACCTCAGTCGCGCCTAGAACTACCAAGTACCACGCTCGGGGACTCGGCCACCCGACCCCGTTCACGTCGGGAAAGCAGTAAAATCTGAGCACTCAAGGGAGTCGCCTTGCGGAGCTCTCGAGCTTCGGTAGTCGACTAAACTAACAAAACACATGATAACAACAAACATCATATAGGTAAACCCCACAAAAAAGGCGGACGCTCGGGACTCGTTCAAAATCAATCCAAATCACACAAACGAATAGCAAAATGGATACGACGTCCCATTCAATTGCACATTGCATTGTCTTATGTTACAAAATATGCCGCATGGCAGAACTGCTGCTAACACATCCAGGCAAACTACCCTATTCTGCAGGCTTAACGACCGCGAGAATCCGGCGCTCTGGATGAACGGTGTACGGGTTTGACGGATCGTCGTCACTCCGCCATCGCCGACGAAAAGGTTGCTGACCTTGAAGTCACGATGCGGCGGCTGGTTCGGTAGACGACCGTCTCTGGTAGGGAAGAGGTCGCCCATCGCCCAGAACCGCTCCGTCTGTGGCCACGCTCACGCAACTTGAGAACCTCGGACAGGTCCGCGCCCGGTCGACGAAGGATACCCACTCGTCACATCGCCGAGGTCGAAATCCTCGAAGTGGGCGAGTCAAGGCTCAGCAGCGCCCAGACGCCGAACGCCGACCGCGTCATGAACTCGGCAGCGGCGCCTTCTCCAAATATTCCCACACCTCAACAAGGTCGCTGGGAATAACCTCGTGGCGATATTTCTTGAAGATAGGCGGATGCACGTCGCCGACAGCGCCGAGTCGAAGCATGCTTACGCACTCCCTCGCGTCAAGAGCTCGCTTCTTCTTGGCTACCAATAACACGACCTGCGAAGGAGACAATGATGAGTACCACGGACACCACAAACACTACAACGGCGAAGGAAGACGACTCACCAAGCAGCAGGCGGGCGAGTCCCGTGATGAAGCAATCAAGCGGCGTGTGGTACGAAGCCCAACAATGAGGGCTTCCGACACCTTGCGGTATTCCTCGCGGCGCAATGGCGGCCTTAGCTCGCCTGCTCGCCGAGCTTGCTTCTTCTCTCGCCTCCCGATTCAAGGCCGAGGTCGGCGACCGCTCAGCAGCACTCAACGCAGATCGCCGCCACCAACTCACCAGCGAGGACAAGCTCTGGCGAGCCCTCTGCCTCCGCAGCAACAGCCTGAAGCTCCTTGTTCGCTTCTTGGATGGTGGCCAGCTCCTTCTCAGCACGCTGTTTCGCAGCCAATCGCTCCGCCGACTCCAGCTGCAGACCCTGCACATCATCAAAGTCAGTAAAAACGAAAATTACTAGTGCCCACCCGCTAAAATTTAGCGCGTGCGCACTCCGGGACTGGCGATCACGAAAATTACTCAGTGCCCACCCGCTAAAATTTAGCGTGCGCACTCGGGGACTGGCGATCACGAAAATTCTCGGTGCACACCGCTAAAATTTAGCGGCGTCACTCGGGGACTGGATGCGAAAGTAAAAGCGAAATTATAAGAATCAAGCCGCTAAGCACCGACCTGATCCTCGGGGAGGAGGTACGGATGGCTGCACCAAGCATGCCATGGAGTTGTATTGTCCACAGACGCAGCAGCGCCAGCGTGTGCCCGACGTTGGTCGACTTCAGGTCGGCGGTCCACGGAGCGAGGCTCGGGCAGCCCGCTTCGCCGTGGCCGCCTTGGTCACGGCGGGGAAGGTAGCGATCGAGGCACCCGCCAAGGAAGTCGCTTCCTCCGGTCTAGGCAAGGAAGCGCCTCCTTCGTGACGCCGGTTGCTTCCACTGCGGGTCGGCCGGCCACCGTGTCGTCGAGCGATGGCGATGTAAATGCCCTTGGCCTTCTTGCTGCCCTCGGCGCGGCGACCTTGTCCGCTTTCCTCTTACGGGAAGGATCCTCCTCGCTAGCGGAGGGTACTGAGCCGTCCGGTGGCCCATCTTTTCACTCGGTCCTGCATATCAATCAAATCAATAAAAGACAATCAAGTATTTATGAAAGGTAGGGAAGGCGAACGACTCACTTGGCGACAGAATGAAACGTAGCCTGTC
Organism: Avena longiglumis; assembly: GCA_030063025.1. Taxonomy (NCBI): domain Eukaryota; kingdom Viridiplantae; phylum Streptophyta; class Magnoliopsida; order Poales; family Poaceae; genus Avena; species Avena longiglumis. Next base: position 100,445,215 of record CP125973.1, on the reverse strand, counting down.
TGGCGGCGGTTTTTCCAGCTCGGGCCCGGCGACTAAGCCCCAGTTATAGGACGTCGTGGGCCCAAGACACGGACGGCTTCTTCGTCGTTGAGGCCGCGGCTGGCGCCTCTGGGACACCTTCGGCGGGGGCCTCCTCGCGAATTGGAGCCGCTGCGGCCGGAGCCTCCTTGCGGGGCGAGACCGCCACGCTCGGGACCTCCTTGCGAGGCGAAGTCGCCCACCGAGCCTTCCTAGCCCAGACCGGTAGCGAATGGCGGAGGCATCGAGGCGGTACTTCCACGGTCGGCGTGTCTAGCGCGGTTGTCGTGGGGCGCCGTCATCGGCCGAGCTGAGAGCATCGAGCTGCTCGTCGAGTCTTGGCGCGAGCCATCTTGACGGTCTCCTCTTCGGGGGCCCTCGCCTTTTCCTTCTTCTTCTTGAAGGTGGCTGGCGGCGAGGTGGTTTCTGGAGCTCGTCGTCCCCATGGTGTTCGAGGCTCCGCTTCGATTTCGCGTTGGCGTTGCCGCGGGTCTTCCGGGCGGGGCAATTTCTTCGGACTCGTCCTCGTCCTCATTGCCCTTCGCGGGCGGCGATTCGCTTGTATCCTGGGCGGATGGCCCCGGGCTCTCGTCATCGGCGGGTGGGAGCCACCCTTCCACCACTTGGAACAGCTGCGATGGATACGAAACATAGTTAGAATTACCGCGACTGCATACGCTGCGACTGCGAACAAGATAAAGAAATTATCGTCGGAGCCGGACGCCTCGCGATGTAGGGGGGGACCCTGGCCTGCGCATCCGCGTACACCGCCTAGGTGATCTTCTTCAGCGCTGGGAGATAGTCCTCCAGCTTCCACTCGTCGAGGCAGGCTTTCGTCGAGTCTCCCCGGCCCGCGTACTGATACATGTAATGGTCGCGTTGGGCGAGCGGAACGAGCCGCCGCCCAAGCCAACAATTGTACAAGTTTATCGTCTGGAGCCCCTTCTTCTTCAGACCACGGATGGCCTAGAGCATCTCGTCGACGACCATCCGCTGGTCGTCGGGGAGCTTGCCGACCTGGAGATGGCGTGGCTCGGAACGGTTGGCCGAGTACCGCGGGATCGCCGCCTCGTCCTCCGGAGTCGCCTCGGTCACGTAGAACCATGACTTCTTCCAGTCGCTCGCTGCTTTGGCCGGCAGCATCAGATCGAAGAAGGAAGCTTTGGACTTGAGCTGGAACGTTAGGCCTTGCGGCTAGCATTGGGCCGCCTCCTCGCGGCTGATCCGTCCGTGGAGCAGATCTTGCCACAAGGGAAAGTAGGGCGGCAGCCCAAGTAGCACTCATGAGCATACGAAGATGGCGAGCTTTCGATCTTTGTGGGGACCCGGATCGGCTGGATCCGTAGTAAGTAAAACGCGGAAGAACAAAGGCGTGGGAGACCCTAACCCCGCCGAGATGACTGGTGAAACAGACGAACTCCCTCTCGCGGGTTTGGGGTCGTTTCTCGGCCTGAGGATACGCCATGTGCCGGCTCGCGGGTCCGGCCTCCTCGAAGGAGGCCGGTTCGCCTCGTACACTTGGATCTGCCCCAAGGTTCGGTGGAGAGGGCCATGGTCGAGAGGTTGGTTGGAGATCGGAGGATTTCGGGTCGATTGGATCGCGGAAGCAAAGGAGGGGAGATGCGCGCACTCGGAAGAAATGGTGGGCGGTTGGTTCTGCGATAGCCTACCATTCCTCTTATATAGCAGGAGTTGCCCGCCAAATCAGGGGGCCGTTACCGCGCGATGATTACGCCAGAAGTTACCGTTGAGTTACCTTAACGGCTAGTTTGACCACACCTGACGGTCCAACTCCAGCCACTCGGCTCGCTAGGTCACTCGCTGCGACCGCGTCCCGTTGGCTCGACTCGCCCAGACGCGACTTCGGTTCACCGGATTTTCTCCTTCATACGAGCCCGCCGATTATTTGGATGCCTACTTTGAAGCCGTATACTCCATTGCCGGCACCACTTACGCCTAATCAACGGCGGCCTCGGGGACTCGATGGGGATACGCCTCTTGGGGTATACTCGGGACGTTCGACCGGCCCAAGGGGCGAGTGGGCTGCGAGCAGCGAGTGGATCAAAGCCCGAGAAGGTACCAAGCGATGGAAGTCAAGGCCCAGGCGGTAGATAGGCCCAGTCGGACTAGGTTAAACGATTAAGCGTATGTAAGAATCGGTTGAGATATGTAAACCCTAGGGAGGTGAGCCTATATAAACCTCCCTATTGGGTGAGTAGAGACACGTTCCTCATACACCCAAGCGACTCGCCCTGGCCGAGCTCGCCCATTGTAAACACCTCCATAATACAATCTAGCAGGAGTAGGTCTTTACCCTCGGGCGAACACAGGTAAAACCTGTCTTTGCCCTCATCTACGCATGAGATGGCTGGCCCTTGCCCCTCGTTCTACTACTGCATTGCCGATTCTGCGTGGCCATTCCCACGACACTCAACGAAATGGCGAAATCCTTTTTGAGCGGGAGTCGATGCTCAATGATGCTCTGTCTAACCGGGCATCTCTGTAGTCCCAAAGCGATCTGGATATTGTTTCAACAGGCTATCATCGGGCCCGCAGATTCGGATCTAACTTTTGGCGATAAATGTTGGTCGTGGCTTATCCCGGACCAATGTCGATCTCTTCTAGCTCATCATGGATGTAAACCCATACCCTAGCTTTCCGTCACACTGTCAAATCGGCGCTAAACACAGGCAAGCGGTAGGTGAGGGTAACAAAAATGATTTGGGCGATTGCAGATCGGCCCTTTTTGATTGAATTAGTTAAGGATGGTTTACACCTTATTGTGTTACAATGGCGGTGCATCTCCCTGCTACGACTACGTGATCCGCTTGTCGTACGATTGGTGCTTCCTATTTTTAGTGGCCGATCGCGAGGATAGGACGTACCACGTACGCTCGTGGACCTTGCTACTCTGTCAGGCCAGTGGATAAGACCAGCCTCACCCGCTTTTGTAGCTTCAATGCTCACAGCCGTCTAGACCGATTCAGATCGGCTCTTGGTCTTACTTCCCGACGTTCATGCCAGCTATGGAAATCTCGATAGAATCATTTGCATGGATGACCTCCACTTCATCTCCGTCCCACATTGAACCTTTGGTGCATCGTGGATGGAATGCAGCAATTAGCGTGAATCCGGTCTCTACCTAGCAAGACAACAGTAGGTACTTTTTTGTCCACGACGAAAAATGACGTGGGTATGGTTTCCTGCCTTCGCCGGATCCACGTTGACGCCTTGCGTTTCCGAAGACCGTTGAAGTCGCTTAACGTGGCGTTGGTTTTGATCGATCTGCGGTGGGCGTCCCCAAGCGTCGTAGCATGGAGTACGTCATGATATTGATCGCTGCTCGGTGTCCACCAACATCTTGGCCGGAGGTTGCCCATTGATGTAACCTCGTAGGTACAGGGCTTTCGGATGTTTGTAACCCTTCTCACGTGGCTTCTCAAAGATAACCGCCGTGGACCGCAATCAAAGCTACCTTTGGTAGCTCATTGGTTCTTGGCGCGCAGAATTCTGACGGAAGTACGAACACCATGTTTGTGCCAGCCGATGTTTGTGCATCGGCTTTTATTGGTTTGGGGCGCCATTCTTTCCTTGTCGGGCGGTCTTCCGTTTCCAGGGTCTGCCTAATTTTGACGGCCAGATCGGGCCGTGCTTTCTTCAGCGTGGAATCTGCGCTTCAGCTTCCTCCAAGTTACGCAGCCGCTGCACTCTACGCTTTTGGGTGTGTCTGAGTCCGTCGGGACACCACCTTGGACGGTGATATCTGTCTTCGTATTTGTCATTCTTTGGCTTCTCGAGGTCTTTTGCCCGAGCGGACTACCTGTAACGGCTCTGGGGTGGAAGAGGCCCTAGACGTTTGAACACTGACACTGGCCTCGTGTCCTCCTTCTGCTGACCGCATTCCGGGCAGTTGTCGACTGTAGGCAATCGGCTCATTCCCGCGTCCCAGCAATACTTGAAGAAAGGACAATCCCAATGCTTGTCTGCGCCTTCCTTTTCTTTAGACGGTCCCTTAGCGAGGTGCTCATATCCTTCATCGTCTCCATCGCGCCGGCGACGTTGGTCATACTGACGCTCATACTTGTTAAGGAGATGAGCGGAATGTGGCTTATGATACCGCACTCTCCTGTTCCTCTGTTAAGTACCTTTGTCATTGTGGATGGGCGGTCGCATGGACCAGCCTCCTTTCTTTCTTTGCCCGAGGCGGACACCTCCCTCCTTATACGTGTCATGGTGGTACCCGGACCCTGCCATATTAACACCGAGCGAAAAATCCAGTTGGCGCCTCATGAGCATCGAGTTCTACCATGTTGACGGGAAATGGGTTCGTGTCCACTTTCATGGCGAACTGCCCAGGATCGACGGCCTTGTTCTATCGCCATTTGGATTTGGCGACTCTTTGCACTCATTGGTGGTGTGGTGAGCGAGTGATGCCACTTGCAGTATGGTCTCCGTTCATTTCTACGAGTAGGGATTTTGTGGCCTTCGGGTAACCTCACCGCTTCTCCTTCAAGAAGAAATCGAATATCAGCTTTGCTCACATCGGTTGAACCCTTTTGCGGGCCCTTCTTTGTTTCACCCATTTGCGAGGCTACAGGATCTGCCCCAGCCCATTCAGCTCACGGCCACTTCACGGTCTGTGTAGGATCATCTTCTTACGCATCGACTAGGCCTATCGACGTTTGAATTTGTCTTGGTACAACTCGGGTGGCGCTGTACATCGCCGGGCCATGTGCGCCAATGAGTTGTACTCCACTTGAAAGTCGATCCTTGATGGGTGCCGAGAGACCCAACACTTCGGCTCGCTTCCTTCTCGATTAAGCTGAGTAACATCGGTTCTTAGCCGGTCTGGCCTGGATGTACTCGGCTCGCTTTCTCCAAGACCTGCTTGCCAGTCTGCAATGCCAGCCTCGGTGGCCTCTGAATGGTAATCGATGTGGAACTGCTCTTCCGGTTGCTTCCGGTATGAATCGAATCGGTGGCGTGAGGTGTACCACCCAAAAATGGTCTGTCGGCGATTGCGCAAAAACCTTACGCATCGATCCGATGCCGAAATTATGCCTAAATGTGCGGTATCGGCTTATGTGCTCGATCGAGCTTGACCCTTGACCGCTAAACCTTGAGAACTCGGGAGCCGATACTTGGGTGGCGGCGGAATCAGATCAAACTTCGTTAAGTACGGCTTTGAATAGCCGATTGTCCTTCTCTTGACGGCCGAACTGGTCTCTCAGGATGGTACGGATTTGCTCCACTGTTTGAGCTGCAGGGGCTAGATTCTCATGACTTGTTCCAGTGGCATACTTGGCTAGCCACGCCTGTTTGTCAGCGTCCATCCCAGACATCGCTGCTCCAGACACGCCTGCTCCTGAAGATCCTGCTCCAGGAACCCCTGCCGCAGAAACTCCTGCGATTGCAATCTGGTTGGTGCGTGTCAGTTTATTGCAGTCCGACACGTAGGTGCATATATATCCGTGTGGGATTTCCTTAGGTGGCTCAAACAGGAATTGGCAATCGCCTAGGTCGCCTCCAGCCTTGTAGACGCGGCGTGGCCGCTCTGGCGGCTCTGGAGCCGCAAGTGTGAATGGCAGGCGTGGCACGTCTGCAGCGGTCTTTCTCCTGGTGAGTCCCTAAAGTAGGCCCCGACGGAGAATCGATGTTTCATGATCTCTGAACTACGCGAACCGCGACCCGAAAGCGTTCACCAGGCTCTCAGAATGGCGGTGCAGAGAATGAGCCACCATGTAGTTGACTTCCTGTCGTAGAGCTCTGGTGCGCTCCTCCGAAGGAACAGACAGATCTACCTCATCAAGAGCACCCTCGGGGGAGAACCCCCTCCACTTGATGCCATGATTACGGGTCCTCTCAAAAGAGCCGATGAGATCGGGTCAAGAGATTTGATCTCATCATACTTCGCTTGTGCTCTTCAGCAGCTCGTCGTGCGTGGTCGGTCTCTCCATCGCAGCGTCGGATGTTGATGTAGAAGCGTTGTTGAAGGTCCCAGGCGTGCGAGAATGTGTTGCCTGCCAAAACTCACGGCGAGCAGCGACGAGCAACACGAAGAGGAGGCTCCCGGAACTCTGGTGGGCTGGTCCCTCGGGCAACGGCCCGCAAACTCCGCACACGTCCGGCTTGGTTCGGCGTGCCACCACTATACCTGGTCGAAGGTGAAGTATTGCTCCGATTGATTTCTGCATGGTAAACAAGTATCGTAAAATTCGAGCCGTGACCGGCTCCCGGGTTTCCACAAATCGGCTCCTGAGCCGATTGCCCCATGGTTCGCATTAGATTTACGATAACATGGGGTTTTGCTTGATCATTACAAGTTAAATCGATCTCGACAGTTTAATGTTTTCACCACGTATCGGGCGTCCTACACGTAATTGAGCTGGTATGTACAAAGATGAAGAATATTAACCCTAGAGGAGGCCTAATAACCAACGTAAAGTCAATTACCGAACTTCTCTAGAACGAATAAGCCACGTCCCTCGTACTACTGGATCGTTCAACCCGTTTGTAAGGCCTGACTACGTAGATATCAAACTAAACCTTGGCGAGCAAGGCACAACCATAACAGATCGAATCAGCTAAATAAAGATCAAGCAAGGTGCTACCCTTGCACTTGGGAAAAAGGTGCGAAGGTAGCGAGACAACTAGAGGTAGCAAAATCAAACGATTATAACGAAGAACACCGATGCTAACCTCGACGGATCTATGATAATAATGTTACCGCCATCAACAAGGCTTCGATGCGAGTAACACCAACTAACGATAAGTAAAAATCTGCCTAGATCGCAAGATGCAATCTAGCGCATGACACTTACCCGAAAGAAACCCTCAAAAACAAGGGGTGGCGATCTTGAGATTGTGTTGTTGTGACGTGATTGTCCTCCTTTTCTTGATAACCTTAGGTACATATTTATAGTCCGGAGACTCTCTACTTTTGGAATAACTCTACAACTCTATCTTTACCTAAACTGAAACGAAACCTACTATGATACAAGATACACGGGCAGTTTAGCCCAATTCTACGTACTAGGCCGATCCAACAACACGTTGAATATACGCATCTTCCAAGCCCATCTTGATCACGGCCCATCTCCTTCGTTGGCCAAAATATGGCGATAACAGTATAATATGGCAACGTTTATGTTCTCATATTTGATGAGAATTTACAAAATATTGGAGACACTAGTTGTTCTAATCCTCCAAAAGGTTTTGGAGAGCAACATTATACTCGCGATTCACTGTTATAAGCTAAAAGTAGCTTGATCATGAATAATTTTATGATAAAGGTGAATATTTGATGTAGGTAAAATGTTTACTTCACCAAGAGATTACTAAAGAATGGAATTTGAAAGAACACCAAACATTTGATGATGGTGATCTACTTCAAAGTGCAAGTCCAAAGACATAGGTATTTAACTATAAATGCTTTGGACTATGTGTCATGCATATGACTCCACTATTTATATTGATAGATTCTTTCAAAACAGAAAAGTAAATACTGAAAGAGAATCTCATAAATATATGGCAGAAAAGAAAAGACTAGAATTGTTCAGCTTAGGTATATAGAGGATATACATGTTATGGCTATATTCTTTGCTTATTAAACAATGTGGTTCTTAAGTATTTGATACTGAATTTGTTGGTATGAATCGTCATACGAAACAACACAATTCATGAACTACAATGGCCTAAGTAACTAGCAAGAGCATATGTGATGATGTTCATCGAGAACAAATAAAGTGTTGATATGTTTCTCATTAACATCAAAGCTTGCCTTCAAGATTTGTTTTATCAGGTATTATGAGAACAAAAGGGTTGTTCAATTAATTGCCGTAATCCATAAAAGATGGATGATTTACAAATATCGTTGGATAAATCACATCCATAAAATAAGTGCTAAAAATGTCGAAAGACAATTGATTGAAAGATCACTTAGGAAGTGACATCGCCGTTTAAATTATATTGGAAAGAAAACATGAAGAAACTCCATGTGGATGGAATTTTGGAGTCTTTTGATTTTTGATCAAATGACGCTTGTGAAACTTTCCTGGAGATAATTAAAACTCCGTTCATAGGCCAAAGGGAACGGATGACTAGCTTATTGAAACTTGTACATAATGTTGTATGAAGTCCATTATGTATAGTCAAGAGCGATGGATTTCAACTTCATATGCTTTATCCGAAAATTTGAGTGAATATATGAATATTTGCTTAATAAGGATAAATTATGAAACATTTGAAAAGTTCAAAGACTTTCAAGATGAAGTGCAAAATCATTGTAACAAGAATATAAATAGTTTATGATAAGATCATAAAGGAAGATATTTGAATTACAAGTTTAGCATAAAAACACCTAAGATTTAAGGAATCGTTCCGTGGATTTGAATTTCCCGAAACACCATAAGAGTATGGAGCGTTCGAGATATGTAATTAAACCTTGTTTGACATGGTAAGATCAAAGGTGTAATTCATAAAACTTCCATTATATTTTAAAGATTAAAAGCTTTAGAGACTACTGTTTTTTCCACTAAAAAGAGCTCCATCATAATCCGTTGAATTGACACCATATAAAGTTATGGTTTGGGATAAAACCCAAGTTGTCCTTTCTTAAAAAATTGGTATGCTATGCATAAGAAAGATGTTTGCAACCAAAATCGGATGAACATATCTTTGTATGTTATTTTGAATAATAATTGAGTATTCCTCCATAACACCGAAGACAAAAGTGTTTGTCACTTAGAACGTCAAGTTTCTTTGAGAAGGAATTTTCCGTGAAAAGTTAAGTGGGAGGACAATAGAACTTTGATAAGGTTAAAAAAACCTTAGCTATGTGTCCAAAGTTGCACAGCGCCGAAAAGTGTTCCGGAGGCAGCAACAATGCTCATGGCTCACGTGCCTCAAAGGTTGTGGTCACAGAGGTCTAAGTTCTATTGAACCGAGTAGGTCGGGTAAACAATCAAATACCAAGATTTGAGGGTTGAATCATTATTTGACAGTAATGATCTGACTACATGCAAAGAAGCGATGATGGGCCCTGACTCCATCAAATGGCTTGAAGCCATAAAATCCGTGATAGTTCCATATACAAGAGATCAAGCTTTGAACTTGAAAGACCCTCTGGAAAGGTACAAGACCTTACAGTCGTATTTGGATCTATAAAGAAATAGACATGGATGTTTCACATCTATGAAATTATCGACATGTCGGGAAAGAATTCACGACAATGTTCAAAGATTTGACTATGACAAGACCTGATCTTTCATTAAGCGATATTTAGTCTAGACGGATTAATGTAGCAACCACTACATATGATTTTGTTATGTGGTAGTTGAATAAATAAAACAAGTTCTTCTAATAGAATGGTTACCTAAGACGTGTGCATGACACGGTCCAAAGGTTTTTTTTTAATTCAAAGGATGCTAAAAGCATATGCAAACTTCAATGGTTGAAGTAAGTATCGCGGAGTTGGAATCTTCACTATGATGAAACTGTTAAAAGAATTTAATTTCATCGGAGACGATGAAGATGCTTGCATTTGCAAGAAATTAAGTGGGAGCGCTAAGACATGTTTCTAATACATTATGTGGAAGACATATTTTTGATTGGAAATGATGTATCTTTTTATTAACACATAATAAGAATTTCATCTCGATGAAAGGCTTAGGCAGAACCTGAATATTTGGCATCAATATCTATATGGATAAATTGTGACGCCAATATGGTTGTGCCAGAAGTACATAGATGAGATATTGAATGAGTTCAATATAGAAACTACAAGAAAGGTTCTTGTTGCATAAGAAGGATTGAGTAAATATTTAAGTATTTTTTGGTACTTAATAGATAAAATCACAAAGAGTATTTTATCAATCATGATGTGATATGTGCAAATCCAGATATGTCCTATGCTCTAAATGTTATGAGCGAATACCAGAATGATTCATAAGATGATTATTGGACGATAGTAAAGATGTTCTTATGATCTTTTAGAAGAACTACGAATATATTATTTTGTAGAAGTGACAAATAGATGGTTAGTTCATTGTAAAAGTATTACACTGATACTAGTTTTGTCACAAAGTATAAGTTAAGTTTATCTCAATCTAAACTAAGGGTGGCACAATATGATGGAAAGTAAGTTCCATAATGAATTTGGATGAGTTCCAAAATTAAAGAAATTGTGACAGATATTACAACAAAAGGTTGAGTATATGACTGCTGTTATAGCAGCAAAAGAGGGCATTTGTGTCAAGTAGTTTTTTATCAAACTAGGTGTAGTTCACAGTGGGATAGTACTATGAAGATATATTGTACGACAATATTATCAACATATTTTAATCCCAAGGAACTAAATGTCTCACCAAAGGACCAAATTTGTACAGCCATCTCATTAGAGAATGAGTGATGCGTAGAGACGCAAAGATATGCAATTACACACGGACCTGAAAGTGTCGGATCCGGAGATCAGTTGACCACTAGCAATTGTGTAATTACAACACCGGAAAGCCATAGGTGTTAAATGCACAAAGGTTTGAAACTAGATTATTGACTCTAGTGCAAGTGGGAGACTGTTGGAGATATGCCCAAGAGGCAATAATAAAGTGGTTATTATCATATCTTCATACTTATGATAAATGTTTACATACCATGCTATAATTGTATTAACCAGAAACATTAATACTTGTGTGATTTGTAAACATAAAAGAGTCCCTAGTAAAGCCTCTTGTTAAACTAGCTTGTTGGTTAATATATGATCATGGTTTCCTGATCATGAACATATAGATGTTATTAACAACAGAGTCATATCATTAGGAGAATGATGTGGTGAACATACTCCTATAGTTAAGTGTAGCATAAAGATCAAGTCATTTAATATAGTTCATTTGCTATAAGCTTTCTGATACATAGTAACCTAATTCCTTCGACCATGAGATCATGCTAATCACCATCACCGGAAGGATGCTTTGATGACATCAAACACCACACCGTAACTGGGTGGCTATAAAGGTGGCATTGAGTGTTTGGAAAGTATGTGTTCAGGCACATGGATCAAGAGTGGGATTTGTCCATCCATATGACGGATAGATATACTTTGGGCCCTCTCGGTGGAATGTCATCCAATTATCTTGCAAGCATGTGACTGGCTCACAAGGGATCACATATCACGGGAACAAGAAAAGAGTACTTATCGGTAATGAGGTTGAACTAGGTATGCAGAGATACTGACGATCAAAACCTCGGATAAGTAAACTATCATGAGACAAAGGGAAATGGGTATCGTATGTAAGTGGTTCATTCGATCGCAAAGTAATCGTAGAAAAATGTGGGAGCCATATGAATTTCCAGATTCCTCTATTGGTTATTGATCGGAGAAGTGTCTCGGTCATGTCCGCATAATTCACGAACCGTAGGGAGACACACTTAAGGATTCGATGTTGTTGAGTAATTATGGAATGATGAGTAAGAGACCGAATGTTGTTCGGAGTCTCGGATGGGATCCGGGATATCACGAGGAGATCCAAAATGGTCCGGAGAATAAGATTCATATAAGGAAAGTCCTGTTTCGGAGTTCGGGAATGATTCCGGTGTTTTCACCAGGAATGTTCTAGAAGGGTCTGGAAGGTCCGGCACTCCGGAGGGGAAGGGTACATGGATGTGTCATGACAATGTGGAATGGTTGCATCATGTACTAGGTCACTTGGCTGGGCAATATGGAGAGAGAAATCAAATCCAAGTTTGAAAGTCAAACGCCAATTTGAAAAGTCAAATATGAAGTTTGCTTGGTGGAGGGAGAGTAGGAAACCTACTTAGGGAGGAAGTCCCACTCCCTCCACCCGCCGGCCATGAGGAGTAGTAGTAGGAGGACTCCCTCCTCCCAAGTCGCCCACTCCCACCTATATAAGGAGGGGTAGGGCGCCCCTACCCCTCACACCAAAACCCTAGCTCCTGGCGCCTCCACACAAGTGCAGCCGCCGCCTAGGGATCTCCCAACTCGCTGAGTTAGGGTTTACCCAAACCCTAGCCGCCGGCCACGCCCTCCCCTTGGTGCCCTTTATACCCTAGATCACCAAGGTCTCTCTCATACTCCACCATACTCGCTCCGGCTTAAGGCGAAGCCCTGCGAGATCTCCCCTCTACTTCCGACACCACGCCGTCGTGCTGCCGGAATCACGAGGAGAGTACTACAACCTCCGCTGCCTGCTGGAACAAGGGAGAGGAAGGTCTTCATCGAGTACCGAACGTGTGACCGACTGCGGGAGCGCTGCCGGAACGCAGCGCCGGAAGGATCGTCTACGCGATCTTGAGATCGGCAAGTGTACGACTACATCACCCACGAGAATCTGCTTTCGTTTACCGCTTTGGATCTTCGAGGGTTAGTATTCTATCAACTCGTTGCTACAATCTAGTAGATAGATCTTGGCTTGTTTGTGTGCATGCGGTAGAATTTTTTTGTTTTCCATGTGTCGAGGGAATGACCACGGCAGATGCTGCAATCGGCAGCGAGTAGTAGAACGAGGGGCAAGGGCGGCCAGCCATCTGCGGTGCGAGATGAGGGCGGAGACTCGTGGTTTACCAGTGTTCGCCCCGGAGGGTAAAGACCTACTCTGCTAGATTGTATTATGGAGGTGATTACAATGGGCGAACTTCGGCGACTAGGCGCGAGTTGCTTGGGTGTATGAGGAACGATCTCTACTCGTCCCTTAGGGAGGTTTATATAGGCTCACCTCCCTAGGGTTTACATATCTCAACCGATTGATTTACACTTTGCCAACACGCTAAGTCAAATCGATGGGCCTATCTACTCGCTAGGCCTTTGACCTCCGATCGCTGGTGCCTTGATGGGCTTCGATCCACTGGTTCTGGGCCCACGCCCACCTTTGGGCGATCGGAAGCGTCCGAGGATACCCCGAGGCATATCCCCATCAGTAGTCCCGAGGCCGTCGTTGATTAGGCGCGGGTGGCTCTGGCGGTCGAGTATACGGCTTCAAGTTGGCATCCGATCGAATCGTCGGGCTCTGCGAAGGAAGAAACCCAGAACCGAAGTCGCGTCTTGGGTGAGTCAAACCAACGGTCGGCCTCGGCGAGTAACTCAGCGAGCCGGGTGGCGGAGGCGGACCGTCGGGCGTGGTCAAACTAGCCGTTAAGGTAACTTAACGGTAACTTCGGCGTAATCATCGCGGTAACGGCCCCTAGTTTGGCGGGCAGCTCGCGCTATATAAGAGGGATGGTAGGCTATCGAAGCCAACCGCCCATCATTTCCTCCGAGTGCACATCTCGTCCCTGATCCCGCTCGAACCGATCAATCTTCCGCCCCAAAGCGAATCTCGGCCATGGCCCTCTCCATGAACCTTGGGAAGATCCAAGTGCACCAGGCGCAACGGCCTCCTTGAGGAGGCCGGAATCCTGCGGGCATTGGCGAATCCGCAGCCGGGAAACGACCCCGACCCAGCGAGAGAGTTTATCTGTTTCACTAGTCACCTCGGCGGGGTTTAGGGTTTCCCACTTCTCTTCTTCCGGGCGCTTCGCCTACTACGAGATCCAGCCCTCGGATCTGGGTCCCCATAGTATCGCAGCTCGCCATCTTCGTGGCGTTCTGCGAGTGCTATTTGGGCCGGCCCTACTTTCCCTTGTGGCAAGATTCCATGGACGGATCGATCGAGGCGGCGGCCCAATGCTAGCCGCAGGGGCCTAACTTTCCAGCTCAAATCCAAAGCCTCCTTCTTGACTTGATCTTGCCGGCCAAAGCGGCGAGTGGTCGAAAAGGTCTTGGTCTTACGTGACCGAGGCGACCCGAAGGGCGGCGATCCGGTACTCGGCCAAGCGTCCGAGCCGCAACCTCCAGTCGCCAAGCTCCCGATGACCAGCGAATGGTCGTCGACGAGATGCTCCAGACCATTCGCGGTCCGAAGAAGAAAGGGCTCAGACGGTGAACCTATACAAACTGGCTTCTTGGCGGCGGCTCGTTCGCTTCGCGAGCATTATATGCAAGACACACGGAGAAGACTCGACGAAGGCCAGCCTCGCCAGTGGAAGCCGGAGGACTACCTCCGGTGAAGAGGATCACCAGGCGGCATACACGGACGCGCAGCAGGATTTCTCCATACACCGCGGCGTCCGGCTCAACGGTAATTATCCTTTCGTATTCGCGATCGTGCATGCGATCGCGGTAACCTTAACTTCGTTTCATGTTTTCACGCAGCTATTCCAAGTGGTCAAGGGTGGCTACCACCCGCCGACGACGAGCTCCGCCATCCGCCCAAGATACAAGCGAGTCGCCACCCGCCAAGGGTAACGCTGGACGACGAGGACGAGTCCGAAGAGATTGCCCCACCGGCTCAGAAGACCGCGCAACGTCAGCGAACTCGAGGCAAGCGAGCCTCGAACGCCATGACGACGACGAAGAACTCCGGAGACCACCTCGCCGTCAAGCCACCCCGCGAAGAAGAAGAAGAAAGAGGCGAGGGCTCCTTGAAGAGGAAGACGCCGAAGATGGCTTCACCTCGCGCTCGTGAGCAGCTCGACGCCCACAGCTCGGCGGTGACGGCGGCCCCACGACCAGCGCTAGATGCGCCATCCACGGAGGCACCGCTGGCCTCAATGCCTCCGCCATTCGCGCGGTCTCCGGGCTAGGAAAGCTCCAACCGAGGCGACTTCACCTCGCAAGGAAGTCCGGCGGCGGTCTCGCCGCAAGGAAGCTCCGGCGCGGCAGCCCTCTCGCAGAGGTTTCCGCAAGGCGCCGGAGGTACCAACCGCTACCTCGACATCAAAGAAGCCATCCGTATCCGGGCCCTGGCGTCCCGAACTGGGGCTCGATCGCGTTGGGCCCAGCTGGAGAAACCAAGCCGCCTTCGTCACGGGCTGCGTTTCATTCCGATTGCCAAGTAAGCGCTCGGCCTTCACCTTTCTCTCTTACCATTTTTACTCTTTTTGAGTTGTCTTCGACGTGGGACCGGAGTGAAGAAGATGGGCCACCCGGTGGCCAAGGTGCCCTCGCGGCTGGCGGAGGACCTTCCCGCAAGAGGAAGGTGGGCGGTCGCCGCCTCCACGGAAGGCGATAAGAAGGCCAAGCGGCGACATCGCCGATGTCTCCGACGACACGGACGCCGGCTAGGCCGCTCGGAAGCGACTGGCCCACGAAGGAGGGCATTTCGTTGCCTAGACCGGAGGAGGCGAGCTCCCTTGGAGCGGGCGCGTCAATCGCTACCTTCCCCCGCTTCATGACCAAGGCGGCCACGGCGAGTGCGGCTGCGACTGCGAGCCCTACTCCAGAGATCCCCGGCGCCGAGGTTGACCAACGTCGCGGACACACCGGCGTTGCTTGCGTCGTGGACGGCGCAACGCTCAACATGCTTGGCGGCCATCCAGGTACCTCCAGTCCCCGAGGATCAGGTCGTTGTTTTGCAACGGCCTGATTCTTTTTAATTTTCTGATTTGCGCGTTCGAGTCCAGTCCCCGAGTGCGCACTCGCTAAATTTTAGCGGGTGGGCACTTAGGAGTTTTTTCAACTGCCAGTCCCCGAGTGCGCACTCGCTAAATTTTAGCGGGTGGGCACTTTAGGAATTTTTTCAACCGCTACCCCGAGTGCTTTTCGCTAAATTTTAGCGGGTGGGCACTTTAGGAATTTTTTCAACCGCTACCCTCGAGTGCGCACTCGCTAAATTTTAGCGGGTGGGCACTTTAGAATTTTTTTCAACCGCCGGTCCCTCGAGTGCGCTTCGCTAAATTTTAGCGGGTGGGCACTTTAGAATTTTTTTCAACCGCCAGTCCCGAAAGTCTTGACTTTGACGATGTGCGGTCTGCACCGGAGTCGGCAGAGCGATTGGCTGGCAGCAGCGTCTTTGAAGGGGTTACGCTCTTCAAGAGGTTAACAAGGACCTTCAGCTGTTGCAGGCGGCTCGCCAAGAACTTGTGCCACCGGGTGGCGGTGGCCGAGTGCATTAGGCACGGCGAGCAAAGGATCGCCGACCTCGGCGCGAACTGCGGGAGGCGAAAGAGAAGCGAGCTCAGCGAATGGCGAGCTAAGGCCGTGGCGGCGCGGAAGACCGGAAGGTGTCGGAGGCCCTCATTGTTGGGCTTCAAGACGACCATTCGCTTCAAAATTTTATCACGGAACTCGCCTGCTGCTTGGTAAGTGCACCTTCCCATTCTTGCAATCATATTGTTTGTTGTTTCCGTAGTGCTCACTGTTTCCATCGCAGGCCGTGTGATTGGTAGCCATGAGGCGACCTCTCTTGATGCGAAGGAGTGCGTGAGCATGCTTGTCGACTTCGGCGACACTGCCGGCGACGTGCATCCGCCTATCTTCAAGAGATGTCGCCAATCGAGGTTATTCAGTGACCTTGTTGAGGTGTGGGAGTACTTGGAGAAGGCGCCATGGTCGTGGAGTTCATGGCGGTCGGCGTTTGGCGTGGAGCGTCGACAGCTCGAGCCTTGACTCGCCCACTTCCCAAGACTTCGACCTCGGCGATGTGAGTGGGTATCCCTCGTCGATCGGGCGCGGTGGACCTGTCGGAGGTCCTCAAGCTGCAGAGCGAGCTGCCGCTTACTCGGGCGTGTTCGGGCGATGGGCGACCTTCCTTATCGAAGCGGTCGTCGCGACCGACCCGAGCCGCGCGATCGCGATTTCAAGGTCGAGCAGCCCTTCCGCTGGGCGATGGCGGGCGGTGACGACGATCCATCGAACCCGTATACTCCGTTCATTCGAGCGGCGGGATACGGGTGCATCATCGTCGGCCTGCGAGTAGTGTGGTATGCCTAGATAAGTTAGTAGCAATTCGAGCGAGGCATAGTTTGTAATGTAAGACAATGCGATGTGCGATTGAATCGGATGTTGTGTTTATTTTGCGAAATTGTGTTTTGGATTGATTTTGGATGAGTCCCGGCGCGTCCGCCCTTTTGTGGGTTCACCTTATATATGATGTGTGTTGTTATCATGTGTTTTGTTAATTTAGTCGACTCGCCCGGCTCGGAGAGCCGCATGGCGACTCCCTTGAGTGCTCAGTGCTTTACCGTTTTCCCGTCTGTGAACGGGGCGGGTGGCCAAGTCCCGGCGTGGTACTTGGTAGTTCAAGGCGCGACTCGAGGGTGGTTGAGGACGAGCGCGTTTGTGTGGCGCGTCGCTCTGCTGGCCGTGGGTCGATCGCGTGGCAGTCTGAGCACGCTCTCTTGGCGTTTTCCTGACCGATCGGGACGAACTGGTATCAGTCCCGCGTGGTACTTAGTCGTTCGAGTCGCTATGCCGAGGATGCGGAGGACCAGGTCGCTGGGAAGCGAGGATGATGTCTTGGTTCGTAAAACCGGTCGAGCTAGGCGACTCGATGGGGCTCCGGGTTGGCGTTTTTGTGGACGATGCAAGACTGAAATGAGTCGGTGCTCTTACATCGCACTTTTCTGCCGTGCCGCTGTACCAAGGGTTGACTTCTATTTTAGCATGACGTTAATTACGGTCGAGTGGCACAAGGTATGGAGAGTAGACAATTTTGCAGGAACCGTTTCTTTTATTCATAGCGATGGAGAGTACATATGTGGGGTTCTACGATAGAACTTCCGGAGGAGGTTTACATTCCAGGGGCAGCAGCGTCGAGTTCACCGTCCCGCGACGTCGACGAGGTAGTAGGCGTCGTTGCAGTCTGCGCCCGATATGACGGGCCTTCCACGGAGGAGAGCTTGTGCATGCCCTTCTTGTCTGGATGAGGCGTAACACCAAGTCGCCTTCTGGAAGGTGCGGGTTTTCACCGTCTGCTGTGGTAGCGACGAGCCCTTGCGATAGATAGCGGTGCGCGATCGGGCGAGGTCGCGTGCTTCGTCGAGTTGGTCGAGCCCATCTTGGCGGGCCAGTTCGTTCTTGGCCTCCGTGTAGTGGGCGACCCGTGGCGAGTCGTGTTCGAGGTCGGTGGGCATGACCGCTTCAGCCGTAGACCATGAAGAAGGGGTGAATCCGTCGACTGTTGACCGAGGTGCGGATTCCCGGATGACGGAGGAAGCTCTTCGACCCGGCAACCAGCGGTGCGCTCGAGTGGTACTTGGAGTCGCGGCGGGCCGTGGAGGATGCTTTGGTTGGCTCGTTCCGCTGGCCGTTGGATTCGGGTGTCGACGCGAGGTCGAGCGGATGTGGTGCTCTCGCAGAACTCGGCCATTGCTCCCTTGGCGAAGTTTGTGCCGTTGTCCGTGATGATGCTGTTAGGGAAACCGTAGCGGTATATGAGCTCGCGTAGGAACTTGGTGGCGATCTTCCGTCGCGCCGGACTGGCTTGGCTTCTACCCACTTGGTGAATTTGTCCGGCGACCAGCGGTGGGTGTAGCGGAGGGGCCTTCTTGAAGGGCCCACCATGTCCATGCCCCACGGCGAATGGCGGTGATGGGGATGGTTTTGAGCGCCGAACTTGGAACGTGCGTCGGTTGGCGTGCCGACACCCGGCGCATCGCTGGACGATGTCGACGGCATCGGCGTGTGCGGTGGGCCAGTAGAAGCCGTGTCGCATAGCCTTGGCGACTAGGGAGCGCGCGGCAGCGTGGTGGCCGCAGTCGCCTGAGTGGATGTCGTGTAAGATTTTGCGTCCTTCGGCTGGTTGGACGCAGCGTTGGAACACGCCGGTGACGCTGCGCTTGTGTAGTTCGCCGTCGATGATGGTGTAGGACTTGCATCGGCGAACAATCATTCGAGCGCTTGTCTCGTCTGCGGGCAGGTTGCCTGTCTCCAGGTAGGCGATGTAGGGCTTGGTCCAGTCGTCTGGCTCGAGTGCGACCAAGGTTGCCTCTGGTTGGAGCGGGACTCCAATGTCGATCTCCTTCGGAGGAGAGACTGACGGCGTGAAGATGGTGTCTAGGAACACGCCGGCGGGTGGTGTGGATCGAGCTGACCCGATGCGAGAGAGGGCGTCGGCCTCCTCGTTTTCCGCTGTCGATCCACTCGACGGAATAGCCGTGAAGTGGCCGCCCAGCTTGTCCACCTCTTGGCGATGCGCCGCCATGGTAGAGAGGCGGCGTCGCGCAGTGCCGGCGACTTGTCCCGCGACGAGGTCGGAATCGCCGTAGCATCGAAGGCGATTGACACTCATCTCCTTGCAGCTCGCATGTCGTGGAGTAGGGCCTCGTATTCGCCATGTTGTTGGTGCAGGCGTGAAATCGGCGGAGGATGTAGCGGAGCTTGTCGCCTTTGGCGAAGTCGGCACTATCCCGCTCTGCGCCGTCGCGTTTTTGGACCCGTCGAAGTGTAGGCTCCAGTAGTGAAGGTACGGCGGCTTCTCTGGCTGCTGGGCCTCCTCCCAGTCGGCGAGGAAATCGGCCAGTGCCTGCGACTTGATCGCCCTTCGTGGCTCGTACTTAACGTTGTGGACGCCGATCTCGACGGCCCACTTGGCGACCCGCCCGGTCGCCTCGCGATTGCGGATGATGTCTTGTAGTGGAGCGGAGGAGACGATCGTGATGGGATGCTCCTGGAAGTAATGCGGCAGGCGTCGCTGAGCTCTGAAGACCGCGTATACCAGCTTTTGGTACTGTGGGTATCGCTGGCGCGACTCGGTGAGGACCTCGCTGATGTAGTATACCGCCGCTGGATGGCGCTCTTTCCTTCCTCGGTATTCGACGACCATTACAGCAATGACGACGCTCCGGACGCCGCGACGTAAACCAGCATGGGCTCCTTGTTGTGGTGCGGCGAGTAGAGGTCTGGAGTAGCACCTTTTTGAGGTCGCGAGCTGTCGTCCGCTTCCTTGTCCCGAAGGTGGGATTCTTGCGCATCGGTATAGGGCATCGCCTTTTCGCCAGCGGGGATGAAGCGACTGAGAGCCGCTACACGCCCGGCTAGCTTCTGGACGTCGCGCAGGCACTCGGGTTTGCCGAGCCGGGCGATCGTGTCGATCTTTGTTGGGTTTGCCTCGATTCCTCGTTTGGAGACGACGTACCCTAGCAATTGCCGGGTACAATCAAGGTGCACTTGCTGGTTGAGCTTTATCTTGTACCTCCGCAGGTTGGCGAAGGTCTCCGCTAGATCGGCGGTAGATCGCCTTGGCGGGCGGATTTACAACCACGTCGTCGATGTAGACGTGGATGTTGCGCCAATTTGGCTCGCGAGGCATTCTTGCATGCACCGGTAGGTCGCCCGGCGTTCTTGAGGCGAAGGTCATGGCGGTGTAGCGAAGGCTCCGAATGGCGTGATGAACGCCGTCTTCTCTTTCCTCGACAGCCATTTTGATCTGGTTATACCCGAGTAGGCGTCGAGGAAACACAACGACTCGAGCCCGCGGTGGAGTCGATGATTTGATCGATCCGGAGGACGAATGCTCCTTTGGGCGGTATTCAGGTTTGTGTAGTCGATACACATTCTCCGGTCCCGTTTTCTTTTCGACCAGGACTGGGTTTGCCGCCACTTGAGTATTTGATTGGCGAATGAAGCGGCAGCGGCGCTGCACTTCTTCGGCAATTGCTCGACGGCGCTCTTCATTGAAGGGCCGTGGCGGCTGTTGAGTCGCACTTTGGGGTCGGCGTTTGTTTGTGCTCGTGAGCTCCCTAGGGACACCGGGCATGTCGGAGGGTTTCCATGCGAAGATGTCCCTATTCTCACGAAGGAACTCGATGAGCGCCTTCCTATGCTGGGCTCATGCATCCCGATCGTCACCGTCTGGCTGGGGTCGCCTGGGACCAGCTCGACGGTGCGGGTGTGTCGTGGCCTCAAAGGTTGAGGTGTTTGCGCCCTCTGAATTGGGCTTCTTGAGTATTGTGGGGTCGTCGTTGTTGACCCCGCTCGCGTATTTGGCGAGCTCATCGGCGTGACTAGCTTCCGCCGCGATCACGGCGTCGGCGAGGGCGGCTCCTTTGGCCTCGCACTCGGCCATGTCGTGGTCGCCGTTGATGGTGATGGCCGCCGCCGGGGAGCTTCATCGCGTTGTACGCGTAGTGGGTGCCGCCATGAATTTGGCGAACGCTGGCGCCCAGACGCAATGGTAGAAATTGTCGAAGGGCACCGGCTCGAAGACGATCCGCTCGGTGCGGAAGTTCGCGGAGTCGAAGGTGACGGGTAGCGTGACCTTGCCGATCGGGTACGCCTTCCGACCGGGGACGATGCCGTGGAACGTGGTGTGGGTTGTCTCGATCATCGACTGCGGGAGCCGCAGTCGCCTGAAGGTGTCGAGGTAGAGGATGTTGATGGAGCTACCGCCGTCCATCAGGGTCTTGAGCCGATGATCGCCGACCTTGGGCTTGACCACCAGGGCGACTCGTCCTGGGTACTCGATGCGTGGCGAGTGGTCTTGCCGGCTCCAGGTGATGGGCTGTTCCGACCAGTTCAGGAACTGGGGGACGTCCGTCAGGGCCACCGCGTTGACGGCGACGGCGCGGGCGATGACCTTCTTCTCGCGCTTCGTGTTGAAGCCGGTGAAGGTGTGGGAGCCGGCCACTTTGCGAATTTTCCGCCATTTTGCGGGTCGTTGTCGGTGTCCTCCCGCGTCGCGTGCCTTCTCGATCTCCCTGAGAGTGTGGCAGTCGGCGGTGGTGTGCGTGGCGGGCTTTCCTTCCCTGCTGTGAAACGCACACGGTTGGTTAAGGAGGGCCGCGGGATCGAACCTTGGCTTGTTCTTGTAGTTGCCGCCGTCGCGTCGTTGTCCTCCGTCGCGGCGGTAGCTCTTGGGCTCGCGTTGTGCGTGCCCAGCGTTGGCGACGAAGTCGACTCGCCCGTCGTTGCGACGCTTGCCTGTGAGGCGGGTGCCGCTGTAGCGTAGGTCGACTCGACGACCGCCGTCGTTGCCGCCCGTGCGGCGTTGCCCTCCTGACTCATCGTCGATGTCTTGGTTGGGGTCTTCCTCGGCGTACCGCTTGGCGATCTCGAGGAGGTCGGGGATGTTGTCGAGTGTTTTGGCGTGTCGCTTGAGCTTGGCGACTAAAGGCTCGTAGCGGCACGATGTCTTGAAGCAATGGATCGCGGTGTCCGGGTGGATGCCGACCGCGTTGTACCAGAGCTCCTGCCACCGTTGAACCCAGTTGCGGGTCGACTCGCGGGGTCCCTGAACGCAGCGTTCCAGGTCCTCGATGGTGGTGGCGCGAGTGTAGGAACACTCGAAGTGCCTGACGAAGGCGTCTCGCATTTCCTCCCAGGAGTCGATACTGTCCTGGGGGAGCGTGTTGATCCATTGCACGCACGTCCCTCCATCATCGATTGGGAGGTAACGGGCGGCGAGTAGGTCAGTGTGGCCCGCGATCCCCATTGCCATGAGGTATGTGTCGAGCCAGACTGCGGGGTCATACGAGGAGTCGTATTTTTCGATCTCCTTTGGCGCCTTGAAGTTTGGCGGGTACTTTTCGCCGCGGATCATTGGTCCGAAGCACTTGGGCCCCAATCGGTGGCGACCCCATGGGTTCGCCGTCGCGAGTATTTAGGTGTGCCGCAATCGTTGGCTGGCGCGCGCCGTTTTGGTTGTTGATGATGTGAGTGCGGCGTCGACGGGTTCTCCGTTGGCGGCGCGAAGTTGGTCGCCGGCCTGGGATCGTTGGTAGAGTGCCGCATTCGGGTCGTCGTTGAGCTGCGATGGCTCGGCGGGCAATTGAGTGTTTGCCGCCGGGCGGC
This sequence comes from Avena longiglumis, assembly GCA_030063025.1. NCBI lineage: Eukaryota > Viridiplantae > Streptophyta > Magnoliopsida > Poales > Poaceae > Avena > Avena longiglumis. The sequence goes on along the minus strand of CP125973.1, from coordinate 100,422,636 downwards.
CGCCGAGGCCGCCCGCTTCCGGAGGAGCCGAGTACACTCGCCTGCGAGTCGGCGCTGCTTCATTGTTCCACGGCCTTCGCGAGTAGGGCCTGACGTATTGGATTTGTAAGGCGCCGCGGTCGCCGTGATGCTGTCGGCGCGGCTCGGCCGCCACGAGGTTGTCCATCGGGTGGAGAACGATGGAAGGCCGTTCGCGTCAGCTCCGTGAGAGACGACTATCGCGGCTGGTCCACAGGAGGGTGCGGTTAGGTGGTGGCGGGCACCCATCGCCGTAGATCTGGCGGGGTCGGCGCTTCCGCTGTGGCGCGTTCTCGCGATCGCGCTATCTTGCCGGATCGTTCTCATCGTCGAAATTCGGCGCCCTGAACGGTGGGGTTCAGCGTCCCGATCCGGCTGGTGGTAGCGTGGCGGTTCTTCTTGTCACCTTTCGGCGAAATTTTTTCGGCGTGCTCATGCGTCTTGCCTCCGCCGATTTGGCGGAGTTCCTCGACCTCCGTTGCCGTGGCGTTGGGAGGATCGGTGGAGAAAGGGTCCTCCGGCGGATCGGCGCGGTGGCCATGTAGGTCGCATGTGGCGACCGGTCCGTCGTGGAGGTCGGCGGAGTTTTCCGACCGGTCGAAGTCGAAGATCCGAGGATGGAAGGGTCCTCGAAGTCTCCGCGTTGGAGACCTGAGTGATGGAGCCAGCGGACGAGGCGGTGATAGATCCGGCGAGTGACGCCGGTCGCCGAATCGGCGTCGTCGGTGAGGCGCGTCTCCTGCGGCGGCGGGTTCTCGCCACGCGTCTGTGGGCGAGTCGTATTCGAGGCGGCGGTGGATCGTGCGGATCGCTCTCGGAGAGCCGATCGCGTGGTGGCGACTTCGCGGATGCGAGCCGAGTCCTCCGAGGTGATGGCGTCGGTGAAGCCGGCGAAGAGGCTGATCGTGCCGATGGCGGGATCACGCTGTCGCGTGTCGTCGCCGCGGGACGTAGCTGCTCGGCAAGATCTGGAGCATCTCGCCGATCGCTATCATGCGGCGGTGGCGACCGTCTGTTGGTGGGCGATTGGATCTCGCCGCGGAACACCGGCCGACGGCCAGGCCCCACGGTGGGCGCCACTGTCGAGGAATGACCACGGCGGATGCTGCAATCGGCGAGTAGTAGAACGAGGGCAAGGCCAGCCATCTGCGGTGCGAGATGAGGCGGAGACTCGGTTTTACCAGTTGGCCCCAGGGTAAAGACCTACTCTGCTAGATTGTATTATGGAGGTGATTACAATGGGCGAACTCGGCGACTAGGCGGCGAGTTGCTTGGGTGTATGAGGGCGATCTCTACTCGTCCCTTAGGGAGGTTTATATAGGCTCACCTCCCTAGGGTTTACATATCTCAACCGATTCATTCTGACTTTGCCAACACGCTAAGTCAAATCGACTGGGCCTATCTACTCGCTGGGCCTTTGACCTCCGATACTGGTGCCTTGATGGGCTTCGATCCACTGCCGTTCTGCAGGCCCACTCGACCTTTGGGCGATCGGAACGTCCCGAGGATACCCGGTGAGGCATATCCCCATCACCATGCTACGAACCCCTACAATTTGATCGGGTGCTTAGGGTTTCTGCATTGGGGGATTCTTATAGGCGAAGGGGGAGACCGAGGTGGCGGCCAGGGTGGCCAAACCCTAGCTAGGCGCGGGGTGGGGCCCACCCGTGCCTGGGGTGGGTATGGCCCTCCTGGATGGCCCCTCCGGCTCCCCTCTGGACTTCTTGTTCCCCACGGAAAGTAATTCACTTTGACGTTTGTCCCGTCCAATTCCGAGAATATTTCTTTACTAACTTTTCTGAAACAAAAAACAACACAAAACAGGCATCTGGCACTATTGCAACTTGTTAGTAGGTTCGTACCAGAAAACATGTAAAAAACACCTCAAAGTGTGGAAAAGTAAAACAAAGTAGATACTAAACAAGCATGGAGCATCAACAATTATAGATACGTTTCCAACGTATCAGGGCCCCACACGCTGCCTAGGCGCGGGGCAGGGCCCACCCGCACCTACGGGGGGTCTGGGCGCCCTGAGCTGACTCTCCGGCTCCCCTCTGGACTTATTGTTCCCCACGGAAAGTAATTGACTTTGACGTTTGTCCCGTCCAATTCCGAGAATATTTCTTTATTAACTTTTCTGAAACCAAAAACAACAGAAAACATGCAACATGCACTGTGGCAACTTGTTAATAGGTTAGTACCAGAAAACATGTAAAAAGCACCTCAAAGTGTAGACAAAGCAAAGCAAAGTAGATTCTAAACAAACATGGAGCATAAATAATTATAAATATGTTTTCGACGTAACAGTGCTCATTGATGCATTTAATGCATACATGAATTTTGTAGTTTAATTTGTTATTATCCATCATATTAGGAGATATTACCATTGTTCTTAGTGATTTACGTGATTTTCTATGAAATCACATTACTTGTTATCTAATCCTATAGGCAGAAAAACCTTTTTAGTATTTTTAACTTTTAGAAGCTACGGGACTCGGAAAGAGACTAGGTCAATGAAGTTGGTTAGAAATTTCGATACAAATCCAACAAGCTCAAGTAGGACCCAAGGGGCCCAATGAACTAAAAACGACAACCCAAACAATTCAGGTCACAACGCTAGTAGGATCTGGAGCCTCGATGCTCGAATGTCGGTGATCCCACCTCCATCGCCTTTGTTTTGCCTTGAAAGCATTTATATATACAATTGGGGATATTTCATGACGAGAGACAAACACACATAAATAGATATGTTGTAGGCCACCGTCGGAGGAAGATCGGAGGGGAAACCGCTGCCAGATTCACCTCCAGCCACCCCTCCTCCTTCACCGACGCCTCCATGTCGCTCTCCATCATGAGAGGGATAGTCCACCTGACGAGGGTTCGACTCATCAAGTTTTCCAAGCCCATAACAATGAGCATTGTTGATTCAAACCCTCATCACCACCCTTGGACTATCCATCAGTTCATGGAAGAGGAATCCAATGTCGCGGCCGATGAAGACGAGCACTCAAAGATTCTCGCTTGTCTTCTACAATTAGGATGAGTTGAAGAATGCCTCTCCCAAACATGAAGGTTTGAAGTTTGGGAGAAATAAAATCAAGCCAATGCAAGGGATGGAGGGTCATGCCATGCTATACGCCGACTATTCCGCTCAACACAACAACATATACCCAAAGGATTTTTGGCGCTACTATGGGATGAACATGGAGTTGTTCATGATGTTGATGCTTGGTGTGAGAGAGTACGATGGCTACTTCCTGATGAAGAAATACTGCATCATAATGATTGGGTTCCCATCATTTCAGAAACGCATTGTTGCGATGAGGATGCTTCGCATATGGGTCTCTTGAAGATTCAAAATATGAGTACCTACGCATGTATGAATCCACGACCATTGAAGCCATGCACAGATTCTGTGAGACACTGGTGGGAAATTTGAGCCAGACTATGAGATAGCTAAATAAAGAAGAGACAACTCGTATCATCACATAAAATAGAGTGAGAGGATTTCCTGGGATGGTCGAAAACATTGATTGCATGCATTGGTCATGAAAGAATTCTCCATTTGCTTGGCAAGATTTGTACAAAGTGTGTCATGGAGAGTGCAGCGTGGTGCTTAAAGTTATGGCATGTAGTGACTTATGGATTTAGCACGCTTCTATTTTGTCATGCGGGGTATCACAATGACATCAACATGTTGCATCGCTCGCTGGTGTTTGCGATACTTGTTGAAGGCCATGCTCCACCTTGCAACTACGAGACAAATGCTCACCCATATACCAAATGGTATTACCTAGCCGATGACATCTATTCAAGATAATCGACATATGTGAATACAATCACCGAGTCTCTAGGTTATAAAAAGTATCACTTCGCTTCATGCTAGGAGTGTTGTAGGAAGGAAGTCAAGCGCACATTTGGTGTGCTACAATTTTGATTTGTTATTGTCAAGATGAGACGTGAGAGATGATGAATGCTTGCAGATCATGCACACCATGACTATCCAGAGTGATGTGAAGTCTCTATCATTTGATAATCATCCTTAAGTCTTAGGGTCCTCTTGATGTTGTTGATCATGAAGTGCAAGCGGAGTTTACCATTTTTCTTGCCATGCATGCGAAAATTCGTGACATAGATGCTCGTGATCAAGTGCAAAATGTTCTCGTAGAGCATATGTGGAGAGGCGATGAAGCTATACTTCCTTTTATTGTATGAATTATTTTAAAATTGTATGAATTATTATTTAAATTATTATAGAACTAATTTATTTATGTGTTCAAATTTTACTAGATTATTTAGAAACATGGTTGAAATTGCAAAATAAACTGTTTAGAAGGCAGAATGGGGACCGGTAGGCGAGAGACATTCTCCAAATATGACAACATGTACAATCTCATTTGGGCGATCCGACGTGTTTACTAGACGTCGTTCCGGGAACACGACAATCTTAAGTAATCTCCCCCTAATTTCTTATTTCTTAAGATTTTGCACCACGACCGCCTCTCGGACCCACTAGGATTGAAAACGAAAATGGACGGAAAGATGTTTTATTGTTTTTATTTCTGCTTAATCCCAAAACAAAACCGAAAATACAAAAACAGATACAAAATCAAAAATCACCAGAGGCGAATATGGAATGGATACGACATGCTTTATTATTTTCATTTTTGCTTGTCTTACTGGAATCGGAAATGAAATCAAAAACTACGAAAACGGATATAGAATCAAAAATCACTAGAGACAAATATGGAAGTGGTAAGCTACGAAAACAAACATTTGTCAGAATATAATAGTGGTATAATATCCCGGTCTAGGAATAGCTCACAACTTTGACAAAGGACAATTAAACATAAATTAACATACATAATTCAACAAATAGTTTCACGTAGATGCTAGCATGAACTAGTTGCATGACAAAGTATATTCTTCATGGACCGACAAGAGTAAGGAAAATCATCGATGCAAAATATTATTTTGTACATGGGCTTGGTAGGTTTAATTTTTGGAAATTTTATTTTTTGGTTTTCCGGATTTTTTTTAACATTTTTGTTTCCGCCGAAAATGGCTCGCCTTTTCATTTTTCTTTTCTGTTTAGAATATATTTCGTTTCCGTTATTTTTTTGCAAAATGCCGCTTCAGTTTTTTTATATCTTATTATTTTATTTTTCTTCGGAAGCGAGCCGAAAGTTTGTTTTCAATCATAGACCCCACACTCCATTACTCCACTGGCCATAGCCCAGCGCGCGCGCAAACACGAAATCACACAGCTACGGGCGCCAAACTCGATCGAGCCGAACACCCAAAAAGCATCGAAAAAATCCGGTGGAAAGGAGGGGACAGGAGCTCCAGAACCCTAGCCATGGCCGGAGAGACAGGATATGGTCCCCGAGAGTGGCTCGCCGTTGACGAGACGGCGGCGGCCTTCCTCTCCCGCTCCCTCTCCACGCGCCCCCCAATCCTGCTCCCGCCGCCGCTCCACCGCGCGCCGCTCCGCCCGGGCAATGTTGTCGAGATCGCTGGTCCGTCCAACTCCGGCAAGTCCCAGCTGCTCCTCATGGTAAGCGAAACTCTAGTTGTTGCGCAATTTTTCCTACAAAAATGTTTGCATATCGCGCCAAGTGTTGGAGTAGTACGTTGGGCTTTTGCAGGAGTTCAGACCTAAAGCTGGAAGAACTGTAATAGTTTACCGCGAGTTTTGATTGTTAAACAGTATTTGCGTGAAGTTGCATTAACATAGGGGCAGTCTGCATGTATAATCACAATTAGAATGTATTGTACATACAGAAACAATCTCTAGGATTTTGGGTATCCCTGGCAATTTTGTACAGAGTGTAGTAGTCCATGACATTGCTGAAACATATCTGGAGCACAGAGAAGGAAGAAACAATGCCTTTTTATCCATACGATTGGAATTTGGAACTAGCACACTTCCAATCCTTCAGTGTTTGACACATGCAAATGCCAGTAAAATCAAAGTAAAATTTTAACACCAGTTTTTCATATGAAATGCTGCAAAATGTTGGAGCAATCTGCAAGAAAAACCTCAGCTCAGTGTGTGATTGCTGTTATGCTAGGCTGCAGTGCAATGCATATTGCCAAAGGAGTGGGAAGGTGTCTATTTCGGGGGCCTGGGGAAAGCAGTCATGTACATCGACTTGGACTGCCGATTTGATGTGCTGCGGCTGGCTCATATCCTGAGGAAGCGCATCGTGCAGGGTTGTGGTACAGTTTACTTACATGGTTAATTTTGCATTGCCTTTGTCAATCTAATGCTTCTTATCCAATTTAGAGGAAGCTAAATATAGTAATCCTTCCCGACCAAAAAATAGTAATCTGCATACTGCCTGTAACAGTGTGCAGAGTGAATTGATTGTCTGTACTGTTTTTTTTATGGAGCTGGAGTTGAAATGGGTCTATGTGCATTGTTTCTATGTTGTACTATCAGCTATGGTTGTTGGGATCTGTGGCAATCTCTTTTAGTTTCTCTGCGCCCATAAATCTACAGCACATACTGCCCAATCTTCATGGAGCAGAGATTTGCTATCGATGGTATTAGTTGTTTTTATTCTTGCTGTCCTTATTTCTCTTACATTTTTTTTGCAGGTTCATCACATCCAACAAGTGAAGAATTTGAAAAGGATGCCTCAAAAGATAAATCCCATTCTTTTCAAGACACACTGTTTTCTGATTGCATGAAGCGTTTCCTGTATGTCCGTTGTTACAATAGTTCTGAACTTACAGCTGCTTTGAAGGCGAGTTCCACATGTTTAAGGCATATATCTGAGCACATCACTACTCTTGTGGCATACTCATATTAGTGTCTTCTGTTCCTTTATTTTATCTAGAAATGCATTGAAACCATATAAAATAAGCTAATCCTTAGAAACTGGAAATAACTAGTTGGATTATTTTGTTTATTCATGTTGCATGATAAGTAATAAGGCAAAATGTTTCATTGTTAGCTGGAGAAAAGTGTAGATCTGCTTGTTTCTTGCAACAGGCTAGGAAGTGTACCATGCATATATTGGCTATATCTTCATGTATATTGAAGATTGGAAGTATTTTCTTATCTCTGGTTGTTGATTTACAGAGTCTAAATTCTCAATCTGAAGCAAGGGGCAAAGTTCTTGGTATTGGTATATATTTTCTTATGTTAGACAGGTATTCTTTTCTGTTTTTGGTAGAAATTTATCCAGTTTTATTCTACCTTATCCTATTAAAGTCATAGCTATCATATCAAATTGATGTTTCTTCTACTGTACATTAAATTGTTATTACCAAGCTATGCTACATTCCGCAGAACCATAGAGTTTCCTTATCTCCTTTCTTCTCTTCTGTAATTTTTAATCACGTTACTGGCTATCCGTTTTGTATTGTCCCCTTTTACAGCATCGGTGCGTTCTACTGGATAGACCGTGCTCCACAACCTACGACAGAGAGTACAGGGTGATTGCAACAAACATTACATGCAACACTAGTATCATAGCCTCCTGATCTTATCATTTTTCAATAACAGTTGATTTGGCATGGATTTTAATTTGCTTATCGCTTCATGCATTATGTGGAAGTCACTGTATACATGTGATTAGTCAGAAATGCTTTATGTCTATGCCACTGAAGAGTAAGCGGCACATAAAGTTAGTAATTTTCTATATGGACTAAACATAAATATAACAGGAATATACAGACTAGCAAATACAACATATGCAGTTAGCTATCACTTAGTTGCAATAATAAAATAAAATAAGATTGCCAGAACTAGCTGAATGGTACCAACAATGTAGATTGCCAGAACATTGCTATATAGTAATCATAGTGCTTATGTACCAAGTCAAAAACATGTCAGTGCTGGAAACATCCCATTTTTCTCTAAACCAGAAATAATAAATTCCCCAGCATATTTACACATAGAAGTGCGTTATGGGTGTCAGAAAAAAGCTGGTTCAATTAATTATGGATAAAGAGTTTGTTGATGTAATGTCGCCTCACTGCTTCGTGCAGTTTTTAGGAATCATGTCTCTATGCAGGAAAAAACACCAATCCATTTGTGACTGAAACAATTCCTTTTCTCAGCTCAATGCTTTAGCTACACTTCCTAAGTATCATCTCTCTGCTTCTTGACTATTCTTTTCACACTGACATGGTTATTTTTGCAGGAATACTATATCATTTCAGAGCATCACCGAAAATGTTGTCCAAGAGATACGCAAGTTTTTGCACCTTCAACCTGTTTTGGTGTTGGTCACAAAGGCACCTATTTATGGTGAAGGAATCACAGCATCAAACGACTTCCAAAGGTAAATCCATGATCTATTGTCACTAAACATTGTTGAGACTTCAGAATGGGCAATTGTATGTCTGCTGCTGTTGCACAAATGCAAATATTAGATACTAGGAGCCTAGGACTATGCATGAACCAAACTGATCATGTTTAGTATATTACACACTGTACACTTCATCATCTGTGGAGGTTGAACTTATTAGCTAACTTGATATTCTAAAATATTGAAATATACATTTTTTTGTACTGAATGATCAAAACCTGATGTATAGTGTTTGGGCCTTGGAATTCATAGTAGGTATGACAAAGTTGTCATTCTCTAAAACATTACTGTGACATGAATATGGAAAAAATGGAGCAAAATAGGCACTCTGCACTAGTAGTTGTTGATTCAATTATTGTGGTTTCAGTTTGTTCACCTTACAGCGTAACCTAATTGAACATCTTGCAGTATACAACCAAAACCCATAGTTCCTTATAATCTAAAAACGTTTAAGTAAAAGAATTGCTTCCAGGACAACTTCAGTTTCCCATTGCTATTTTCAAAATCTATAACTTAAGTTACACCATCCATGCGTTCAACAATTTTTTGAGTTCTGACTCTCTGTTGGCTTACTACTCTTTCCATGTCTACAATGATCAAGTAGCAGATTTTTTTTTTGCCGTTGTGCATTTATCTTACTTTGGAGTTCTAATGAACTGGGACAAATAATCGGGAAGCTGAGATTAGCGAATATTGATCATATGTTCAACATTTTTCATAAAATTTGTTGATATATGTAATTATTCGCAGTATATAATTTTATTCCTGTCATAGAACACTTTGTGCATTTCTACAAAGACATTAAGTCTCTCCTTTTAAGTTGCTAGCAGTGTTTCAGTCAGTACAGTTTATTTGATGTAATACTTTGCTTTATTAAATGTTTTGTTTTGCTAGGGACTATGCATTTGGTTTGTTTAAAATCAACACATTTCTCACTGTAAAAACAAACATGTTCCTCTGCATTTCTATGGTTGTGTGCTCATTATACTAGTATTACAGGATGCAGATGGAAACCTGAATTCCAGTAAAAAAAAATGGAAACCTAAAATATATTTCCCTTTTAATGGTATTAGGGGTTCTTCAAAATACATGCTAGAGGATTCAACAGCTTCGAGATATTCGAAACGGGAGGAAGAAAGAAATGGTTCATATCGCGAATACATGCCGTCAGCATGGCAGGTCCGTTCCATCCTTTTCTCACTTAGTAGTTAGTTTGATCTCATTATATATATTCTGGAATATTGCTGTGCACATATCTATATGTTGCCAGGTGATTACACATAATGTTCTAAATGCCTTTTGAATTTGTGCTGTTACAGACACTTGTTACGCACAGGATAAAGTTGCAAGATTTAGGTTAGTAAATGTACTTCTATGTTTCCAAATTTTCTAGGAGTCTCCCTGAGTGAACTGGCTAGCGTAGCAAGGTTGGCCCCTAGCCAGCTGGGTTCGAACCTCACCACCTCTTTAAGGACAAGCCGAGGGGTTTCTTCCTCTATACTCTTGTTTGTCTTTTATAATTGTATGTATTTTTTCCTGCAAACTTATTTGATTGTGTTTTACAGAACAAGAATCAGGGTTCTCCGAGCAGGATAGTGAGGCACTTTCTGTGCACACTTCTGAGTGGGTGCACCCTTCCCTGAACACAAAGGAGAAGTTTTATATTAAGGATGTAAGCTCCTGAGTCTAATTTTCCTTATCAATTTGGTCAATTTCCGTGTTTATTTTAACCTACATGACTACTTTCTAATGGCCAGGATGGTGTGGGCCTTATACAGTGAAGCCTATCAGTTTCCTGCTGGCAGATAACAGGATTTGTCCAACTTTCTGATAGAACTGTTGTGATCTGTAAAAAAAACTCTGCACAGGAAGTGCCAAGGTAGTATCTCTATCTTGTTCCTCTGGTATTATATGGCACATAACCCTAAGGTCAAGGTGAATAAAAGTTTTTCAAGTTCCTCAATCCACTAATTAGCAAAAAAATCACATTTTCCCATGTTAAATTCATTAAAACCACGTGCATGGATGTATCACACCTTTTAGGGTACGTAATGTATAGAAGACCTAGGCCACCCCTACTTTCCCAATTCCTGTGATTGGCTTTTTGTGGGCTTCTCAAACTTCTTATGCTGATTTTTCTATCTGTTGCAGTGTTCTGTATTTTGGGGATTTAAATAGTTATAGTAAGATATCCAAGTAAAGTGCATCTTGTCTTTATTGCTGTCATTGTCCCTCGTAGAGAAAAAAGGGATATTTTTTTTTGAAGTTATATATTTATATATATGAAGGCTGGGGCAAACCCAAAGCCTTATGAGTACAGCAGAGATACAGTTCGGGCAGAATTTACAACCCGGATTAATCCGGGGGGTTTTGTAGGAGTAAAAAGAAGTAAAACAAAAGAAAAACAAAAACAAAGAAACTCCGAGGACGGCTTAGTCCAGTAGAAACTTTTGTTTCCACTTTAATAACTCAGGTGCTAGCTTAGTAGATCTTGTAGCCCATAATCACAATTCATAGGCTTCAGAATGCAACATGCCCTTGTTGTTTTGGTTTTATGCTTGTATTATCTTCAACTACACTGAAGCAATTGTCCTGACAGAGTACTTATACGATGTCAGTTTGGAGGCTTCTGAAAGGCTTGCAGGATTATGCATTCAAGTGTAGCATTGTGTGTTGTTTGTTGCATGCTATATATATGTTCTAAATAGCAGTAGATGGTGGTTCGTGTATTGTGCTTGAGCTGCTATTTCATTTTGCTGCCATTTTTGTTACCATGCTTGTTTTAGTTTGTTAATATTTAACTGTGATTATTTTCAAGTCCACATTCACAAGTGCTACGATTTTATTATACACTGCTTTGTTGGTTGCCGACTTGCCGCAATAAACTATTTTTCATTCTATAACCTGAACATAAACTCACAGAGCATCATTGTTGCAATATTAACGGAAGAATGTTGCATTCCACATCATTAATATGTTTTTTATTTTTTATCAGGTAACCCTTTGCCCTGTCTTTTGATATTTAGCACGACTTAGTGGGACCTGACATTAATTTACATTCCTCCTGGAAGAAGTAAGCCTGGCTTCCTTGTATTGTCTGGACTGTTTTGTACTTATGTCATGCATACATATAATTCAAATTCCTGTTTGTTTCAGGTGCATGATATTTTATTTTTTGTATGGTCACTAGGAAGTACACTCTTAGCTAAATATCAGAAGGTGGGATGGGGAACCAAAGGTGGTTCATGCAGAGACACCGGTGATTCAGCTAATATTACCTTCCTAGCCATCATGTAGCAGCCTATATTCTAGCAACCCTAATGATGTAATCATAAAGTTCACGTCCCATGTTTGTAGTGATTTTACAGATTCACATAGGCAGTTAAGTTTATGGGGGTACGGCAATACAAATCATATTGAACATGAACGTGGCCTAAATTTAACTTGTCGATTTATTCAAGGCCAACCATTTGGCTGCTTGTCTCCGAAGCATGTGCCAAGTTTTTGGGCTAGGCCCACATTGTTATTTGTACTCCCTTCGTTTCAAAATATAAGATGTTTTAGTTTTGTGAAGAAAATGTATCTAGACTTTTTTAAAGCTGTGTGAGATACATTTGCTTCACAAAGCTAAAACATCTTATATTTTAAAACAGAGGGAGTACTTGTGTATTTTATTATCCCACTGTCTTCTTGTCACGACATCCTCCATCACAATGAGGAACCTTGTTGCCGAAACATCTCATTTGATGCTGCGATCTTTACATTTTTCCCACATAAATTTGTTCTTTTCCCACGAGTTTTGTACCCAAGCTTTCTAGCTGACGTATCGGCTGAGATACTTATTTTTTGACCCTATTGCAGATTCTTATGTTCCAGCTAGCCTCTCTCGCTCGTTCCGATGAAAAAGAAACACATTGTTTCTTGGTGACTATTTGTCGCTAGTAATTTTCTTGTAGCACATATGGCCTTTTTTTATTACTCCTTTCGACCTATATTAGTTGATTTAGATTTAAGATACGAACGTATCTAGTCAAGTTTTAGTGCTAGATATATTTTATATCTAAACAAATTTGAGTCAACTAATATGGATTAGAGGGAGTACTTAGATGTTATTCTCGGTGCAGCAGATGATGATGAAATACTTAAATCGAATAGTACATTGGGCGGGTGAAGGGGAAATACAAGTCACTTTCGCTGCCAATGGCAACGCTCTATTTCTGCCGGCCTTGGAATAGACAGTAGATATCGTGCTCTGTTTTCTGTAACCATGCACGCAAGTGGGCGACATGAGATGCTTACTGTAATCGTCATCCGGTAGCGGGAGCTGATGAGATGTCGTTCGGCGTTTTGTTAGCTCCGGCAGTGTCGTGCCATTTGTACTACTTCTACTAAGTGAGATGCCAACAACCCGCTACCGTGCACCCAGTCGTCCTCATATGGATTCCTGACATGATACCGTATATTTTTGAAGTGGTTGCACGAGCGTTTTGTAAGCCAACATATGTTGGTAGCAGCTAATACTCCCTTCGTTTCAAATTTTTTTAGCTTTGCGAAGCTAATGTATCTAGACAGCTTTTAGTATATAAATTCAGAAGTTAATGTATCTGGACACCTTTTAGTATGTAGATTTAAAGGTTTAAAGTAAATCTACACATTAAAAGAGATCAAATTCATTAGATTCACAAAGCTAAAACATCTATTTTAAAACAGAGGAAGTAGTTTTGTAGATAAGTATTTTTCTTTTATGCTGAAAACTATGGTGAGGCCCCGACAGTATAAACTTTAGTTAAGGAAGAACAATGTGTACAAAATTATATATACTAATACATAGGACGGGGTGTTGAGGGGGAATGTAGCCACATCCAGAAAGGATTAAGATAGCGCCTACTGAGATTATGCCAACTGATTCTGAAAAGTGCAACTTTCGATTAATGGAAAGTGCTGCCACTTTGATGCGTCTCCATTGTCTTATCTCCATGTAAAAAATCGTTTGCGTTTTGGAGAAGAAAGAATGGGCAACTGAGCTATAGCAAATGTGTCTAGATCATGTCCTACAGTAGCAGGAGGCTCTCAAGGTGCTAGTGTCGGGGATCGAATGGGAAATAATCGGAGGGGCAAAGTGAAAAAAAATCCTAGCTGGATTCCACACTGGATGCATATGTACGCCACAAGGTAGCCACATCACCACAATAGGTAGGTCTCGTTTGGTACTAGTGTATTTTTAGGGACAGGTGAGGATTGTTCCATTCTAATCCAAAATCCACATGTATCCTAAAAACCTGTTTGGCTCTAGTATATTGGGTTGGTTTTATCCCCACTTTTTTCCCTTTTACTAAACACTAATGCATTTTGTATCAAAAGTCCAATCTAATACCCCTCTCTAGTGAATTGGAGATTGGAGATAAATGGGAATTTGGTGGGATTGGGTGAAGACATCAGTTTCACCCATTCCCCATGAGGATTATCACCACTACGAAACAATGCCTTACAAAGATTGAGGATCTCCGCTGCACGGTTTATGAGCATGAGAACTGATTTGTACCATTCCGATCCGGACAAGTTCAATGATTGGCCATGTATTTTTCTCTTTATAAACGGGATGTTTTTTTTGTAGTACTGGATCTTCAGACATGAGATGATACAAAAAGTGGGAAGATTCACATTCAGAGGAAACAAAGAACGGATATTCTTTCAATAACAGGCTCACCTACCAAAATGGATACGCAACTTATTCCACAGCAGACGCACGCATGGCGCCAACGTCCACGCGCGCTGACGTGCTGTGACAACAAAACACACGACCGAACTCCAATCAGACTCGGCCGGCGACCGATCGATCACCCAATCATCAGACGTTCTGCGTGACGCCGCTGGGCGCCGTGTTGTGGTGGGTGCCTTCGTTGTCGGAGTACCATCCGTGCTTGGACGAGTCGTACTTCTCGCCGTCGCCCCACAGCGCGTAGGCCTCCTCGCCGTGCACCGCGTCGTCTCCGATGGCGAGCTCCTCCTCGGGCATCCGCAGCGGCACGATGAGCCCGACGACGAGGCAGATGAGGCTGGTGGCCACCACGTTCCAGCTGATGATGAAGAGCGCCCCCACCAGCTGCTTCAGGAGCTGCATGCCGCCGCTGCCGCCGTAGAAGGCGCCGCGGGAGTTTGTCACCGGCACGAACAGGCTGCAAAGGACAGGCTCCGCGAAGAGCCCCGTGGTGGCGCCGCCGAGGAAGCCCGCCACGGCGTGGGTGTGGAACACGCCCAGCGTGTCGTCCACGTGCTGGAGCAGCTTCGAGCGCTTGTGCACGACCATCATGGTGAACCACGGGATGCTGCCCGACAGGATTCCCATCACGATGGCAGCCCAACCCTGCACCAGACCGGCGCCCGGCGTGATGCAGACGAGGCCCGTGATCATGCCCTGGACGGCGCCGATGACGGAGGGCTTCTTGAAGAAGATGACGTCGAGGCAGGTCCAGACCAGGAGGCTGGTGGCGGCGCAGATGTTGGTGTTGAGCACGGCGAGGGATGAGTCGATGTTGGCGGAGTAGGGGTCACCGCCGTTGAACCCGGCCCAGCCCATCCAGAGCAGCCCGGCGCCGGTGAGCATGAGCAGAACGTTGTTGGGCGGGAACCTCTCCCTGTCCTTGGTGGACCTTGGCCCGACCCAGTACGCGGCGGTGAACCCGGCGATGCCAGAGGAGAGGTGGATGACGTATCCGCCGGAGTAGTCCATGACGCCCCAGTGGAAGAGGAAGCCGCCGCCCCAGAGGGAGAAGGCGCCGACGGTGTAGGAGAAGGTGAGCCAGAGCGGGACGAAGATCATCCAGGCCTTGATGTTCATGCGGCCGAGCAGCGAGCCGGCGAGCAGGATGAGCGTGATGGCGGCGAAGACGCACTGGAAATAGACCATGGACGCCATGGGGTACGCCGGGTTGATCCAGGCCGTCTCGACGGTGACGCCGTCCTTGAGGAACTGCGTGGTCTGCGGCAGCACGGCCTGCGCGATGAGGAAGCTCTGCCCCAGCGCCGGCCGGGCCTTGCCCCAGAAGGGGAGCAGCTTGTGGCCGAAGGACATGTTGTACGCCCAGGTGACCCAGCAGAGCCACACGGCGGCGAAGGCGTAGAGCGCCATGAAGGCGGAGTTCACAGCCCACTTCTTCTTCACGATGCTGCCGTAGAGGATCACGAGGCCAGGCACGCTCTGCATGCCCACCAGCGTCGCAGAGATCATCTGCCACGCGTTGTCGCCCTTGTTCAGCCAGTCCGGCACCGCCGCGCCCGACGGCATGTACCCAATCGACATGTTGTACGCCATCTTTGCTAGCTCGACGGGCGAACCCGCGCTCGCCGGCGATCAGATAGCCAACGGTGGTGGCTAGTTGGCTACTAGGCGGAGACGCTAGAGGTGAGTGGTGACCGGTGAAGCGAAGTGACGCGCTTCCGGTCTTATATATAGGTCGATTATGTGCAGTACTCCAGTCCAGTCCACTCCAATGCAAGCTAAGGTAAGACGGCCGGTCCATGGCTGACATGAGCGCAAACGAACGGCGGGCGTGTCTAGAAACATAACTGTCCGGTGGGTGACACGAGGAGCAAGATCCTATGCCTAACCTGTATCAATGGGCTGGGACTTAGGGAGGCATGGAGGGAATCATGGAAGAGATGGTTCCGACGAGAAGGGCATGTTTGAACCGTTCAGTTTGTTTATGTTTCATGCTTTCAGATAAGTTTGGTTTGGATTGGTTCGCAAAAAAATGGTTGAATCCGTGCAATGGTGCATGGTAGAGTTGTCTTTCTGTTCCAACGAGCGGTATTGGAATCATGAAGGACTAGCTGATCTTTGAGCATCAACAACAATCCACCACGGCTGTTACCATAAGCATGCCACATCGGTTTAAGTGTTGTGTAGAAAGAAAGAGTTGAGAATTGAAAATCAAGTTATTTTCCTAGAAAGAAACTGATTTAGTTTTTGTACCAAGACACTAGTAATAAGCAAACATTGAGAATGGTTGATTAGGCTCCCTCCAAATCTGATTTGTAAAACACCCAAACAAATAATTTTTAAAGCATATTTACACTCGTAAAACACTAAAAAATATGGTAGAAAGAGGACAATATGATGCTTAGTTGTGACTCATTTTGTAAATTTTTGAGTTTTTTAGTAGGTTGAAAAATCCGAATGATCAACAAGTGGGCAGAAAACAACAAAACTGAAAAGATAGAACACCAAGTAAATCCCCAAAGTTAAATCTGACACTTTATTTTCGGAAAAATAGAAAAGTAAAAATACAAATTTCTAATATATACACGGATTGTCTCATGAAACTGCTTTCTTTCAATCCATATAGCTAGGCTTGGTATCTTTGTTTTTCTAGATGTTGATGTACTCATCTCCATGAGTACCATAACTTGGCCAGATGGACATGGTGTAGGAGATTTTCAACTTCTTCCTCCGAAAGTGCTACATGGTCTTCTTAAGAGGGATTTTGAATTACATATTTCTCTCTTTCATACGAATCATGACACCTACAACTCTTAAGAAAGGTCTTCCCAAAATAATAGGACACAGATGATAGCATTCCATATCCATAATACTAAATCAACAAGCACATAAGTCATATGCAATTATGTCACAATATCATATACTCCGCCTAGATCTTGTTTGCTAGAAGAATAAGCGAGATGTAAATCTAAAGAACATGGTGGCATATCGATAAAATTAAGCATTTCATTTAAAGTTATAGGAATAGCTGAAACACTAGGACCAAGATCACAAAGTGCATTGAACGTAAATGACCAGTACCATTTTCATGATAGGATCCATGCATCCCAAGCTTAGGTGGGATTGTAGACTCTTTCTTGTACCTTTGTACATTCTCATCTATGAGATTTTTAGGAATATACTTTCCAAAACAAGATATCGAATCATTGATAGAAGGGTATTTGACAAGTTTTTGCAAAGTAATAATAATATACGAGGTTGAAGGTTCAACACCAAGCATTTTTATAGTTTCAACATGTGCATTTGAGTATCCTTAAGAACCCACTTTCTTATAGACACACTCAAAATGTACTTGCAGAATTTAATATACAAACAACTCAACTAGTTTTAGCATGAGCGTACTATATAGATGTTTCCTTTCTCTTTACAAGTACAAGAGCTTCCAAGGAAACAATTTTACACATAGCTTGAATCGAAAAACTCTCCATTTTATTTACTCAAAGTTGCAAGGAATAATTGATTAACCTATGCTCCTTTGACTAGGTAAATTATGCAAGCCATCATTAATTTTATCTATGAAACCTTGCAAAAGCTTTTCTAAGCGTTCTATCTTGGATTCTTTCTTACACTTTTAGGAGTGCCATCTAGATTTTTGATATTATTTAAAGCATTATTAGGATACAAACACCCAAAATCTACCACCAAGAATGGCATCAAGCATATACTTCTAGACTAGCTATTCGTACCAATACAAAAATTTCTTAGCAACCTTGATATTACTCCATACAGGGATCTAGCATGAATATCAACCTCTCTCGCTGCTCTCATTCCCCTTCATCTGGGTCGGCTGGCCCCTCCCCCTCCCTTCTATGGCGGTCGCCGATGTTGTAGTGGGTGAGGGACCCCTCCGTGTATAATTGTAGGTTATTTTTTAAGTCTAGGGTTAGCTTTTTGGGCTTTATACTCGTCTAGAGTGTGTCCTGGGATCTCTGGTGTTGTGCTCGATGGTCTGCGGTGTTGCTTTTCTTGTAGTTGGTGGCGAGGTTATTTAACCTCTATGTGGTATGTCACTCTCATGAGAAATTCAAATTCTATAATGACCATTAATAATCTCTTGTTGAATTCTATTTCCCTCATGTTATTGAAGACTAGGATTTGAAGGACTGGAGACTACAGTGTTTACACTCCATAGACTCCGGTGGTTGCACCCCGAAGATTCTGGTGCTTGCACCCTAGAGACTTTGGCCCTAAGAAAATTGGCTTCAATGTCTCTCTTTAATAAAATGGAGTTATCTCATTATGGGTGAGTAATATGTGAAAGTACAAAGGAAGTCGCCTAGAGGGGGGGGGGGGTGAATAGGCTTTTAAAATTATTACGGTTTAGGCTCAAGTAAATGCGGAATAAAACTAACGTTTAATTTATTGAGCACAAAACCTAGCCACTAAGTTCACCTAGGTGCACCAACAAACTATGCTAAGCAATACAAGCAACAAGGTGATAGCAAGGTATAAATACTTCAAGCACGATGGCTATCACAATGTAAAGTGCATAAGTAAAGGGTTCGGTTGAGAGATAACCGATGGACGCGGAGACGAAGATTTGTTTCCCGAAGTTCACTTCCAAAGAAGCTACGTCTCCGTTGGAGAGGTGCGATGGCGCAATGCTCTCCGAACGCCAAAAATGGCTCACCTCGAGGTGTGGTGGCTCGATGCACACCCAACGCCACACAAGGCCTCACCTCGGATGCGGAAGCACGCAACTCACCGACGCCACAAAAGGCTCACCCTATTCTCCCAAGTGCGCACCACAAAAGGCGGGCACTTGCTCCACTATGGGACGCTTGAGGGCGGTCACCGAACCCGTACAAGATTGGGGCTAACTCCACAACTCAATTGGAGGCTCCCAACAACAAAGCCACAAAAGGCCAACAATGCCACAAAAGGCCAACAATACCACAAAAGGCTACAAGACCACAAAAGGTCAACAAGACCACAAAAGGTCAACAATCCAACCACACAACCATCTAGGGTTCCAAGGAACCCAAGAGAAACAAGCTCACAAGCTTGAACTCATGAATCTCCGTGGAGAACTCAAACCTATGCACCAAATGCAAGGGCAAGTCCTTCTCCCCCAAATTCCAACAAAGCTACAAAAGCTATTGGGGGAATAAGGGAGGAAGAACACAAGAGTAGAACTCAAACCTATGCACCAAATGCAAGGGCAAGTCCTTCTCCCCCAAATTCCAACAAAGCTACAAAAGCTATTGGGGGAATAAGGGAGGAAGAACACAAGAGTAGAACTCAAACCTATGCACCAAATGCAAGGGAAAGTCCTTCTCTCCCAAATTCCAACAAAGCTACAAAAGCTATTGGGGGAATAAGGGAGGAAGAACACAAGAGGAGAACACAAAACTCTCCAAGATCTAGATCCCAATGATTCCTTCACAAAGAAGGGATTTGACTTGGGGGGATTGTAGATCTAGATCTCCTCTCTCAAATCCCTCAAAAAGATGCAAGAATCATAGGAGGGGAAAGGGAGAGGGAAAGCTTCTTCAAGGTTGACAATGGAGGAGAGAGAGAAAGCCAAGAACCAAGAAGAAAAGCTAGTACCCACGAAGGGGAAGAGGAGCCCCTTTTAAAGGGCTCCCAGATCTGCCCGTTATGGGCATTCGCGACACCTGGCCGGAACTTCCGGTGGGAGGCCGGAAGTTCCGGTGGCACCCAGCCAACAGACGAAAACTGCGGAGTGAGAAACTGAAAAAACGAATCATGGCCGGAACTTCCGGCTCTGGGGCGGAAGTTCCGCCCAGCCTGGCTCCAACGGTCATCAGACCGTTGACGCCCGCTCCAGAAGCGCAACCGGAAGTTCCAGTCAAAACAGACCAGAAGTTCCGAGCAAGTTCCGACAAAGTTCCGGCAAATAGAATGCTTCAAAACAGAAGGTTACTGAGCCTTCACCGGAACTTGGGCCGGAACAAGGGGCGGAACTTATGAGTCGCAAAGCGAGTCTAACCGGAAGTTCCGCTCAAGAACTTTTGCCAGGACAAGTTCCGATGCAAGTTCCGGCCAAGTTCCGGCCAAGTTCCGGCAAATAGCACACTTCAAAACAGAAGGTTACTGAACCGCCACCGGAACTTAGGCGGAACTAGCATCGGAAAAAACTGTAGAACAGCCCGCAGAAAGAAGTTTGAGCGGAACTTCCGGTGGGAAGCCGGAACTTCCGGTCAGGGAAATTTCAGAAACCAGAAAACCAGAAACGCAATAACTTTTGCGTCCGAACTCCAAACGGGATGAAACCAATTTTGTTGGAAAGATAACGACGAATAGAATCCAACAAAAATATCATAAATATCATAATTTTGTTGGAAATATTGGGTATCACCTTGGGAGAAAATATCATAAATATATATATGTGATCTATCCCCCAAGGTGTGGAGCCGAAAAACTCGCAAGATCAAAAACCGCAATAAGATATGCAAGTGAAATCCTTAGATGATGAACTAGAGCTTGTTATGATGATGACCACAAGCTCTAGATCCTCTCATGGATAAGAACCAACTAACAACCAAGAAAGATGATGCTATGAATGCAAAGGTTTGAGCTCTCTCCGAACAATGCAAACGATACACTCGCTTGAGAGCCCCTCTTGATAGTACGGCTATCTATCCTAAACCCGGTCTCCCAACTAAAAACACGAGACCGGCAAAAGAGAAGCCCTATCAACATACCTTTGCCTTGAGCGTCCCACTTGAACTTGATGTAGACCGTCGTGTTCTTCTATAGTGGGAGCACCTTTCTTGTTTGCTCTTGCTCGCTCTAGCTTGATGAAGACTTGCAAAATGCTCCCCCATATTCCATGGGGAAACCTCTTCTTTGAACTTGTCTTCATCATTCAATGAGCACGAGGATGGAAAGCTTCAAGCATGAGATCTTCTAGAGATGGCGCATCTTGATGCAACTCTTTGCACATGCCTTGATCGACCTTCAAGCTCCTTCTTTCTTCATGATTCCAATGGGCACAAAGCCCTTGGACATTTCTTCATCTTCCAACCTTGAGACCAATACATGGCCCAAGTGATGCCAATGGACAAACCTACAAGTGAAACTCAAATTACACATTAGTCCATAGAGATTGTCATTAATTACCAAAACCACACATGGGGGCATACATGCCCTTTCAATATGTTTTGTTCATATTACAAACTGAGAAAATGTGAATATTTGAGGTTGTGCCACTTAGAGTTGATATTAGAAATTATGTTTCTCCTATGTAGCACATTGGCTTGAACAAGTTAAGTTGTTTTAATGACTTTATTGCTCATTGTTTAGATCTTGCTTGTGAGAAATTTTCTTGGTGTAGGTTTCCTCATACGTGGGCTTCTATATCTAAGTTAGGAAACAATTTTCTTCAAGTTATTCTAATCATTCCTTTTCATGATTGTTTAACTATTTGAGACTATCAAGAATCTCTTTCTTGGCATGGTTATTAATTCTTATCTTTTGCCATATATTTTTTTGTTGTGAATATGATCTTAGATATGTTTGCAAACTACCACTGGGAAATAATTTCAAATACTCCATGTCCTTGGAAAATCGGTACTATAATAGGTGGTAGAATTTATTGACGATCTTTACATTGGATTTTTTTATTTTTGTTATCTCTTGCCAAGAAAATGTTTTGCTTTCAATCTCATGTCTTCCTTGACTCTTATGGATCCTTGTGTTTTAATTGATATAGATAGAGTGATGATCCTATTTATGTGTATTTTGTATTCAAAATAAAAATCCTAAAAAATGCACTAATCTTGGGGGACTCTCCTATATTTTTTAGAATGCTCCTTTTATGCTCTTATCATAACATCTTTGGTCCTTTTGAGTATTTTTTTGAAGACACATATTTTCTCTTCGGTACTTTGTGCCATCTTGGAAAGTGTGGATTTTTTGGTTTGTTTGTTGGAACCTTACTCTCTTGTTGGGAGTTGTTTATCGCATTTACTCTATATATTTGTTTGGCCTATTTTAATGTTATAAAAACCTTGAACTTGTATGTTTTGTCATATCTTATGCTCTTTGTATTTTTTCTAGTTCATTTGTTAAACTTGTGATCAATCATGTGTTGATTTGGTTCGGACAACCTTTGTTGTGTCACACTTTTGTGTGTCTTCTTGGTTTACTTGGTGTTTTGTCCAACGTGTATCTTTTTTAGGTCTTGAAAGTTTTGTGCATGCATATTTACTATGTGCTTTTTATGGCATGCTTGCTTTTGTTGATCTAATATATAGGGAAAATTCCACCAAATCCTTATTAACAAAGATGTGCATGGGTTTCAATTTCATATATATATATATACGCACATATTTATGTGGAGTTTGTCCTATGTATTATAGTTATATAATTACTTCAGACCCAATGTGTTTGGGGGGGGGGGGCATATTATACTTAATGTTATTTTAGGTACATTGGAGATTCATTAGATGATAGTCTCATCAATAAGGACACAGTGGATAGTAAATGATAATCTATGTCAGGCTAGGATGATGGAAAATCTTCTATCTACTTCATCATACCAGTGATATCTCGGTAACAAGTATCTTAATCATGCACACATATCTTACTTTCAACCTACTGTAGGTTGTGATACATTCGATCCGGGTTCACGGATGCAGTATAGTAGCTTTTTTCCTATTAGACCTAGGTTTAATCAAACCTTGGGAAACAACTCTAAAAGTAATTAAATAAAGGACACATCTACAAGACTTTTTTTCATTTTACCTTTGTTTACCGGACCAATCTAGTTTACTTTATATTGTGGGTTGATTCAATGGATGGAGATAGGCTAGGGTGGAAGATACACTTGCTCCTGCACATCATATGGGATAAAAGATAATAATAAGCATAGTCATGTGTAATGTTCCAATAGAGATAATCTTTGTGGGCAGAACATCCTAATATACTAAAGCCCTTGTGAGCAGCAGGCATAGCGATATCCCTTTGATACAACCGGTTGTACCATAAAAGCACCAGGTTACAAACAGTTATTAAGTGATAAACACAGATTAAAGCCTTAAGAAGAGATGTTCTTGTTGATCCTGAATGGGTCGCTAAGCGAAGACCGTACATTCCTTTCTATCACTGGGTTTCCTATGAGATCGCCGCTAGCCAAGTATCTCACCTAAAGTCTTTATCGATCTTGGGGGTCTTGGGTACCTACAAGTCCAAAGATTGAGTCAAGAGACAAATAAACAAAAGATACAAATCTCTTATTCAAAAAATACACATTACTCCCATAGATTAGATGCACGTAATCGATGCGAGGTTTCTCCCTAACCCGCAGACCATGAGGACTACTCACTCATAACAATAAGATCAAGGATAGAAAACATTGTGCAAAACACTTAGATTAAAATTGAATGTTCTTACAATGGTCGTCGAATCACAAGGATATCTCAAGTACAAAGTAATGGCTATGGCTAATGGAGAGGATGGGGATGGAAGGGATGAATTATGTTGTGGATCTCCTTTGGTGATGTTGTGATGCAATTTGAGAATGGAGACCCTCTACATGGAGGATGGGACCTCAAAATATATAGGCGTCTTCACAAGAGTTGTAGGGTTTGACGATACGAAGCCACCTCCACCTGGTACGGACATGCCATACGGGCAGGCTGCGCCCGTATCAGTGGTAGTTATGACCTCTGGCGCCTAGCATTTGGTCCAAGATTGCTTGGTCGTCTAGACTTCCTCATAATATTCATTTATGACTCCTGATTTCGCATTAAAAGTGTGGTTTTATTGCACATCACAATTCAAAGCAAGGTTTTGCATGTCTTTGCAATAATTAGTCATTAGTAACAAATCAATAGAGATTATTGTCAATTGCTTGACAAAAAACAATGTTTAAACACGGAGAAAGATGGAAATTTTTGGAGCCATCAATGTCCCCAAAGCTCAAACCTTGATCGCCCTCGAGCAAGAAGAAATAAAATAACTATAAGGAATCCAGCGCTTAAACTTGAAACAACGAGAATATGAATTCACTTACGGTCTGTAGCCATATGCATCCAGCACTTCTTCCATTTTTAAGGCTTATCAAAGTTAGAGAGATGTTGACGAAAAACAATGTTTAAACACGGAGAAAGATGGCAATTTTTGGAGCCATCAATGCCCCCCAAAACAATGTTTAAACACGAAAAACAATGTTTAAACACGGAGAAAGATGGCAATTTTTGGAGCCATCAATGTCCCCAAAGCTCAAACCTTGATCGCGCTCGAGCAAGAAGAAAAACAATGTTTAAACACGGAGAAAGATGGCAATTTTTGGAGCCATCAATGTCCCCAAAGCTCAAACCTTGATCGCGCTCGAGCAAGAAGAAAAACAATGTTTAAACACGGAGAAAGATGGCAATTTTTGGAGCCATCAATGTCCCCAAAGCTCAAACCTTGATCGCCCTTGACGAAAAACAATGTTTAAACACGGAGAAAGATGGCAATTTTTGGAGCCATCAATGTCCCCAAAGCTCAAACCTTGATCGCCCTCGAGCAAGAAGAAATAAAATAACTATAAGGAATCCAGCGCTTAAACTTGAAACAACGAGAATATGAATTTACTTACGGTCTGTAGCCATATGCATCCAGCACTTCTTCCATTTTTAAGGCTTATCAAAGTTAGAGAGATGTTAAGAACACTATACAAGCTTTCATAACTTAAGACAATCAAAGCAGAGTTTAATATAAGTATAAATAACTAGAAGTGTAACAATCAATCAAATTCCTCTAGTTAACTCTCAGCTTGCCAAGGAACACTAGGATGTTTATTATAGCAAAATTGAGTAAGAGAGATCATGTCTAAGTAGCATAACAGTGAAGTGTCTTATTGACACCCACATTAGTAAATCAAGACTATCAGAAACACTTCTTTTCCAATCATTGCTTCTCAAGAAAAATCATAGAGATCATGCCAACGACTTTTTATGTGGATCTTCTTATTTTTTTTCTATTTCTCCTTTTTCATCCTTCTTTCAAGGATATTTCTCAACAAGGATCATTGAGTGATTCTTTTAAACAATGCTTTGCACAACCTTCGAGAGTACCAATACTTTTGCCCATATGTTGACACGTATGACACCCATGTCATCAACTCATAGCTAAAATCCATGGTTATACCATAGATCGTTCAAAAGCTAGCGGAGTTGTTGGCATCCAAAGGTGTGCATGGGAAACATAGAACTTTTTTAAACATTATCATGGTTTGATCCACAAGGTTAGCTTTGGCATGCAATCACAATTACCACTAAACTTCATTTCAATCAAAAAAATCCTTCCAAGAGTGTCGTCAAGTCTATCAAAACATCTATGGGGTTAATTATCTTCAAAGGTAAACTCTCAAGACAATCACTCATCAAACAAGTCATAAAAATTTCAGAATTTTTCTTGTTGTACTTGTTTGACAATATTATTTCCAAGACAAGACTCGGTTAGCTTCAAGAATTAGAGAAAAAGCTTCCATAACCAATCATTCATACAAATAAAAAGCTTTAGTCTAACTATTTTAAATTACTCCCACTAGCATAGCATCTTAGCAAATCAACTAACTAAGATAAAAAATTCAACCTTTGAAAGTGGGAGACATAGGACATACCTCTCATGAGTGACTTCATAATCCTCTTCCTTGTAGGGATGTGTTCCTTCAAAACTCAAGAAAAATCACTCTCATAATAAAATTGAAGCAAATAAGCAAAGTTAAAATCCACTTTCACGAAAAAGGTAAAAGGGAAAAATCGATTTGTATTTTAAGGATGGGGATTAGAGAATAGAAAAGAACTTGCGACCAAACAAGGAACTAGGAAAACAAAAACAAACGAGAAACAAAAGCAAACGAAAAAACGATAGAAAAAGCAAAGTGTTGGAACAAACCAACACGAGTGTTTCAAATCTCACAAGGAGCTGGAGTCCAACCTCATTATTACAAAAATAAAGTTTCTGGGGGAAACATTCTCAAGCTCAGGCTTTTGCAAGCCCTTTTGTTGCTCATTGTGGTGGTGGATAATTACCCATGTTCCATTGGCCGCTCCAATCATGGAACTGAGTATCAAGGTTGGTAGTAGAATCTCGAAGGTTAATAGAGAGGTTGTTCATGTTTTAGATATTTCCTTCGAGAGCATAGATATCATCATAGGTGGTGTAGAATTTTGGTGGCTGCACATTTTGTTTGGGTCCTTCTTGTTCTACTTATTCATCTTCTCCTTCTTCATCCACATGTACTTCTTGTTAGGGTAGACTTGCTTCAACCTACGTGTCATAATGCAAACGTCCCTCCTCAATAGAGAAGAGAAAATTAGGCAAAGGAGCAGGGATCAAGTGATTTTCTCTAGGTATATCGAAGGAATATCTACCATTAGTTCTAGAAATCATACCACAAAATCTTAGAGTAGAAAAAACAAGACGATGGTTCCCTAACAATGGTTGGATGTTAGCTAGGTTGACTTGGAGCGCACGTGTAAGCATGGTTATGACTCCTCCTCCACATACGGGACCACGAGATTCAATACCTCGATGATTAAGATAAAACAAAAGAAGGGCGCCAAAATTTGGCATCAAGTTACAATTAGGGATGACAACTTTAGCAAGGATCATCATGTACTCCTCATTGACTCTAGTAAAATCACCACGTGTCTGCAAGATGTTAGAAATAGTATAAAACAAATAACGAACATCATGATGATTAATTTGGTTTCCCTTGGTTGTGTTTCTGCAAATTCCCAGTATATTAAAGTAGCCTAAGGGTTTGGGATTCAAGAAAAAGTGGTGGAGCGTATGTCGGTGGCGTTGTTGGCGAACCCAAAGTAGTAAGACCATTAGTTGAGTGTCAAGGAGTACGCACGGTTCATAAGTGTCACATCCCAAAATTTTCCAAATTTTGAAATGTGAAAAATAAATAAACAAAATAAACAATTGTTGATTTTTAGGGTGAGAAGAAACTTTTTGATTCCAATTGGAAACATCAAAACCTATTTTGGTCAAATAAAATCCTAAAGGGATTTAAAAAGATAAACAATTAATAAAGAAAGTTTTAATAGTTGGAATCACTATTTTTGGATCTTTTAATAAAAAGATTTCGTTTTCAAAAGCAAAGTAGAATTAATAAATAAGTATTATTTTATAGAGCCAAATTAAATCTTGGCCATGCTTTTGAAATAAAATATTTCTATTTGATAAAAAGAGTAAAGGTTTATTTAAATAAAACAATAAGGATTTATTAATATCCAATTTTATTTAAGTAAAGGCTTTTTCCTTTTTAAATAAACACTAAAACTTGTTAAAGTATTTTAAATAAGATTTCCAAGTGTTTTGTTTTTCAAATGAAACCTACTGAAAAGGTTCTGATATTATTTAGATTTCAAATAGAGTTTTAAAGTAAATTAAATCCTATTTGAAATAAAGACTAAGGTCTATTTATTTAATTATTAATAGATCCTAAAAGAATAAAAGAATTATTTTATTTTGGACTTTGGATTATGTTGTTAAACAGAATTAAAATCAATACAAAGTTTGGTGGTGGTTTGAATTGATTTGTTGTTTGAATTGTTTGAATGAAAATCAAATCAGGAAATACAAAACAGAAAAGGAAAAACATTTGGTATAAAAAATGAAACGAAACAGACCCAACCCATCTGGCCCAACTAAGCCCAGCAAGAGCCCACCCGGTAACCCTCACCGAAACGTTTTCTCACGCGCAAACTCACCCGCTCAGTCACCAACGCGTGGACCCCATCTCCCCACTCCCTCTCTCGCTGACCGTTGGACCCACTGCCCCGTCATCATCGTCTCCACCGCGTCGACCGTTCCCCCTTGCCGTTTACTGCCGTGATTACTCTCCTTGAATTTGCGTTGATGGACGGATTTAACTCGACAGTGACCATGCACACTTAAGCATAGTGCCCTCCTCTCTCTTTCCCCTCACTTGCCAGCGCCTCTCTGCCCCAGGGCTGTTCTAATTTTGAACCACACCATTTCTGTCTCCGAGGACGTTTCCGGCCAATTCCGGCGCCGACCATCCACCCCTCGCCTCCCATTGCACGCAAGCTTACTCGCTAGCACCAGGCGCATCCACCAGTACCTCCAACTCGGCCGCGCTCGTTCCAGAACGTCGGCAACCTCGAACATTTAAGCACCGTCGCGTCTACCTTTGCTCCGGCGAACTCCCCTGGTAAGCACCGACCGCCCCGAGCCTTCCCGTTGATGCTCCCATGATCCCTAGTGATGTACGTGTCTAACCGTGTGCTCTGTTTGCCTCGGCATGACCTGTAGCCTCGCCCCCGTCGACAACCGTGCGAGCCCGAGCCAGAGAGCAACTCCGGCGAGCAATTGCGATCGTCCCGTGCGCCCCTGCCTCCTCTTGAACACGTCGAGCATCAGTGAAGCACGTCGATTCTGGTAAACCCCCCTCCTTCACTTGCATACTATATCGCCGGCTCCGTCGTAGCCAGAGCGTGCGCCGCCGCCAGCCGCCGCTAGCGCCGTCCAACCTTGGTCATAGACAGAGTGCCCGTTGGATCTTAATCTTACGGCTAGGATTAGATTAAAACGAAAGGGTATGTTTTCATCCAAGCCATGCGTTTTAAATTAGATCCAACGATCCTCAGTGCGTGATCCGAACGAATCGGTATTAGCCAGTTAGGTTCAGCCACGTGGCCAGTCTGTTTGAATAAAAACAAGAAAATGTTCTATTAGATTTGCAAACTTGTAAAATTCATAACTTTAGTTCTACACGTCCAAATTTTGCAAATTTTATATCAATGGAATCAGAAAGACAAATCATACCCAACCATGTACTTTGTTTAATGTTTTGCTTCTGGAAAATTGGTTGAATTTGCAGAAACATGTGTAGGCATAATTTGAATATAAAAATTGTTCTAGAAATATTTTTAAGATGAAATCTTTGCTAATTGGTTTGTTTTGAACCTACTGACCATAGGAACCAACTTATGGAATTAAAAATGTATTTTGTGAAATTAAGGGATAAATATTTGAATTAGCTCATTTCTAGTCAAATAAAAATATTGTTTAGGGTTTAGAAATGATTTTTGAGTAAAACCTTTGGGAAATGATTTTAATTAAACTCTCTGACCCTAAACACCAGGTTTTGAGAATTAAAACATATTTGATGAACCCTATAAAGTTATTACTTTGTTAAAAGATATTTTCAACAACATAAAATATCACCTTAACATGATATTTAGTTTATGAGATAAAACCTTTTGCAAATGGTTTTACCACTTTAGTAAATGACCACTTTGAACTTTATAATGTTTAGAGCCTAGTAGAAACCACTTTTGCAAATAAAACTATCTTTTGCATGCATGACCTTGTTTTTGTTATTTTATGTGTGAGAAATGGTTTGAATGCTAGTTGAATTTGTGTTTGCTTGATTGAATTGTAGTGAAGTTAGAAGAGTGTGATATTTGCAAGATCAAGAAGTGAACCAACATTCTCTACTAAAAAGGCAAGTGACACTATCATCCAAGTCCTGCTATTTTCATTACACTTAGTGGATTTTTGTAATATGCATGATAAGTACTACTATATTTTTATGCTATGCTAAATCCTATTAGGATATCCTTATATCTTCCTTAGTAAAAACATTGTAGTTGTAGTATGCTTAGCCCTGCTATATATATTGGGATGGGATACATGATATGATTATATGAAGTGTTGGAAAGATATATGTTTTATATAATAAAAACAAGTACTCAATGAACCACCTGGGTGGACAAGGATACTCAAGTTTTGGACAAGGTGGCAACAAAGGGAACCATGTTTATATGACTACCTTTTTGTATGTGTACTAGAAGAAAACCACCCAGGGACTTAGAGATTGAACATGTTTCTCGTACAGTGGCTTCCGTGTACAGCCAGATGCTAAATGGGCTCTGGCTTAGTCAACTACATAGTGGAAGATCCATGCATTGGCATCTTCAGGTTAACTAGAATTGTGTAAGGGAAATTTATCCCTACATTGGTGCCTGGTTGACAAGCTAGCATTGTGTATTGGGAGGACTTCTATGGAAAGACTTTGTCACATTCTCGATCAGCCAGTACTCCATTTTGGTGAGTACTTATACAGCGGCCACTGGTGGCATCAAGACGAGATTGTGTCATGTGGGTAAAGTGTATAACTTCTGCAGAAGATCAAATTCTAAGTACTTATCCGTGTCCCCGGTTATGGACAACTACTGAGCAACTAAGGCCTGAAGCTATGGAAGATCTCGACATTCCAATTTCTCAAAGTTAAAACTTGATGGTGACAACAAGGGATTTGAAGCACTTGGAGTTTTCCAAGAAGTTTAGAAATATTTGACAAAAGATAAAAACTATTTTGAAAAGATAGGACAAAACTATATTGCTTTCTGCAAATGAGCCTAAACCTTACTTAGCCAAATATGCATGTAATCATAGGATCCACTTATTTCTACATAGTAGTGAAACTTGCCAATACAATTCAAATGTATTGACCCTTGTGGCTGCAACTTATTATGTTGCAGTTTTGTTTGATGTTAGTGAAGTTTATTGATTAGGATTACAAGTCTACAACCAACATGACTGCCTGTGGCACTTTGAAGATGAAGGACCCCATGCTATTGTTATATTCTGCTGCATTGAAATGAGATAGCCAAATGAGATATGTAAGATGTAATAAATTATTTTATTCCTGGTTATAAAGTTGTACTATGACCTTTGTTTCTTGATATTACATCTTAACTGTGGATGCTAGCTATTGATCCAGGGACTAGCATTGTAAACACAGGGATCTCTACCTTATTAAAGGTTGGGAACCTTATAGATGGTATCAGAGCACTGTGTTGCCTATAGGATTGTAACCCTAGGATTGGACAAAACCCCTTAGAAAAATAGGAGTTGAATTTGTTCCAAAACTTATTTACAAACAATCTTGTAAACTCTTTCCTCAACCTTTTGGTTTTGATTCTACACCTCTCCCTTTTCAACTTGATGGACAAAGCCTTCACCATGACCAATGAATTTCATTTTAGTTTCACCAAGGACTTCAACTTAGACATCACTAAGGACTACAAGTGAAAACCAAGAGACATTAGATTTCCTACCAAAAACATTGATATCATGTTAGTGTATGGATCATATTGACCTATGGAGTATGACTATACTAAGTTAATTATTTCAAGAAAACTTCTTGTTTCCTTCAACTCATGAGTTAAGCTCATAAGTTGTTAAGTGGATAGTTGCTTGTTGATTGATTGATTGTTTGATTGAACTTGGTTGTTTGAGTTGTGTATTAGAACTTCCTTATGCCTATCTGTCATTACTTATCCCTAATAAACCAACAGATGCCTCCCCGTCGTGCCAAACCCAACCAAAACAACAACAATATCACCCCTGAGATGCAGCAGATGATGACAACTCAGACACAGCTGATGCAGGAGATGACCACGTTCATACAGAATCAGAACAACAACAACAACAATCAGAATAACCCTCCAGCTCATGACATGCTCACCAGGTTTC
This sequence comes from Avena longiglumis, assembly GCA_030063025.1. Classification (NCBI taxonomy): domain Eukaryota; kingdom Viridiplantae; phylum Streptophyta; class Magnoliopsida; order Poales; family Poaceae; genus Avena; species Avena longiglumis. The sequence continues at coordinate 100,391,037 of CP125973.1, read as the reverse complement.
TAAAACTAAGGCCTGCAAGGTTCTCTGGAACAACTGACCCAATGTTAGCCAATGATTGGTTACGTTCAGTGAATAAGGACTTAGTGACTGTTGGCTGCACCGACGAGGAAAAATTTAGGTTTGCAGCATTTCTACTTGAAGGACCAGCAACAACATGGTGGGACAACTTTCAGATCACCACTCCCCTTGAATATGTGACTTGGGCTATTTTTGAGGATGGTTTTCGTACAGCTCACATCTCACCCGGAGTGATGCACTTGAAGAAAAAAGAATTCCACAATCTGAAACAGCGTCACCTCAGTGTGGCTGAGTATATTGAAGAATTCAACAATCTGGCACGCTATGCACCGGATGAAGTTGATACAGATGCTAAGAGGAAGGAGAAATTCCTCGAAGGACTTAATGATGAGTTGAACCTGCAGCTAGCTGTTGCCTATGTCCCAACTTATCAATCACTTATGACAAAGCCACTATTTTGGAAAACAAGATGAATCAAGTTGAGAATAGAAAGAGGAAGCATAAACTCAAGTATCACTCAGGATCATCACAAAAGAAGCGTTCATTCAAAAAGAGCAATGAAGATTCTGGACCACATCAGCATCACCACAACAACAATGGAAGTGATAATAATGGGAATGATACTGACAATGGAGATGACCTTGGTCAGAACCAACATGACACTTTCAGGAAGAAAGACATTAGCCAGTTGCAGTGCTATAATTGTAAGGAACTTGGACACTATGCATCAGACTGTCCTGAGAAGAAAAAGAAAAAGGATGCTAGAAGAGCCAATGGAAATGACTCCAATGTGACCCAGAAAGGACATGTGAACCACATTGACATGGATAGAAACTTTGAAGAGATAGAAGAAGTGGATGTCAGAAACTAGTTAACTCAGTTGAGTCAAATAAGGATTCCTTGTCTGGATATTAAGTGTTGAACCCATAGTCAAGTGAACCATCAATGTAACCCTATGAGACTTTCTTTTAAGGGTGGTAGTACCCTAGTTGTCTTCAAGCCAACTTATAACCCTAGCCTTCCCAAATCTCGGGACGAGATTTCTTTTAAGGGTGGTAGCCTGTCACATCCCAAAATTTTCCAAATTTTGAAATGTGAAAAATAAATAAACAAAATAAGCAATTGTTGATTTTTAGGGTGAGAAGAAACTTTTTGATTCCAATTGGAAACATCAAAACCTATTTTGGTCAAATAAAATCCTAAAGGGATTTAAAAAGATAAACAATTAATAAAGAAAGTTTTAATAGTTGGAATCACTATTTTTGGATCTTTTAATAAAAAGATTTTGTTTTCAAAAGCAAAGTAGAATTAATAAATAAGGATTATTTTATAGAGCCAAATTAAATCTTGGCCAAGCTTTTGAAATAAAATATTTCTATTTGATAAAAAGAGTAAAGGTTTATTTAAATAAAATAATAAGGATTTATTAATATCCAATTTTATTTAAGTAAAGGCTTTTTCCTTTTTAAATAAACACTAAAACTTGTTAAAGTATTTTAAATAAGATTTCCAAGTGTTTTGTTTTTCAAATGAAACCTACTAAAAAGGTTCTGATATTATTTAGATTTCAAATAGAGTTTTAAAGTAAATTAAATCCTATTTGAAATAAAGACTAAGGTCTATTTATTTAATTATTAATAGATCCTAAAAGAATAAAAGAATTATTTTATTTTGGACTTTGGATTATGTTGTTCAACAGAATTAAAATCAATACAAAGTTTGGTGGTGGTTTGAATTGATTTGTTGTTTGAATTGTTTGAATGAAAATCAAATCAGGAAATTCAAAACAGAAAAGGAAAAACATTTGGTATAAAAAAAATGAAATGAAACAGACCCAACCCATCTGGCCCAACTAAGCCCAGCAAGAGCCCACCCGGTAACCCTCACCGAAACGTTTTCTCACACGCAAACTCACCCGCTCAGTCACCGACGCGTGGACCCCATATCCCCACTCCCTCTCTCGCTGACCGTTGGACCCACTGCCCCGTCATCATCGTCTCCACCGCGTCGACCGTTCCCCCTCGCCGTTTACTGCCGTGATTACTCTCCTTGAATTCATGTTGATGGCCGGATTTTACTCGCTAGTGACCACACGCACTTAAGCGCCGTGACCTCCTCTCTCTTTCCCCTCACTTGCCAGCGCCTCTCTGCCCCAGGGCTGTTCTAATTTTGAACCACACCATTTCTGTCTCCGACGACGTTTCCGGCCAATTCCGGCGCCGACCAGCCGCCCCTCGCCTCCCATTGCACGCAAGCTTACTCGCCAGCACCAGGCGCATCCACCAGTACCTCCAACTCGGCCACACTCGTTCCAGAACGTCGGCAACCTCGAACATCTGAGCACCTCCGCGTCTGCCTTTGCTCCGGCGAACTCCCCTGGTAAGCACCGACCGCCCCGAGCCTTCCCATTGATGCTCCCATGATCCCTAGTGCTGTATGCGTCTAACCGTGTGCTCCGTTTGCCTCGGCATGACCTGTAGCCTCGCCACCGTCGACAACCGTGCGAGCCCGAGCCAGAGAGCAACTCCGGCAAGCAATTGCGATCGTCCCCGTGCGCCCCTGCCTCCTCTTGAACACGTCGAGCATCAGTGAAGCACGACGATTCTGGTAAACCCCTCCCCTCCTTCCCTTGCATCCTGTATCGCCGGCTCCGCCATAGCCAGAGCATGCGCCGCCGCTAGCGCCGCCCAACCTTGGTCATAGACATAGTGCCCGTTGGATCTTAATCTTACAGCTAGGATTAGATTAAAATGAAAGGGTATGTTTTCATCCAAGTCGTGCATTTTAAATTAGATCCAACGATCCTCAGTGCGTGATCTGAACGAATCGGTATCAGCCAGTTAGGTTCAGCCACGTGGCCAGTCTGTTTGAATAAAAACAAGAAAATGTTCTATTAGATTTGCAAACTTGTAAAATTCATAAATTTAGTTCTACACGTCCAAATTTTGCAAATTTTATATCAATGGAATCAACAAGACAAATCCTACCCAACCATGTACTTTGTTTAATGTTTTGCTTCTGGAAAATCGGTTCAATTTGCAGAAACATGTGTAGGAATAATTTGAATATAAAAATTGTTCTAGAAATATTTTTAAGATGAAATCTTTCTAATTGGTTTGTTTTGAACCTACTGACCATAGGAACCAACTTATGGAATTAAAAATATATTTTGTGAAGTTAAGGGATAAATATTTGAATTAGCTCATTTCTAGTCAAATAAAAATATTGTTTATGGTTTAGAAATGATTTTTGAGTAAAACCTTTGGGAAATGATTTTAATTAAACTCTCTGACCCTAAACACCAGGTTTTGAGAATTAAAACATATTTGATGAACCCTATAAAGTTATTACTTTGTTAAAAGATATTTTCAACAACATAAAATATCACCTTAACATGATATTTAGTTTATGAGATAAAACCTTTTGCAAATGGTTTTACCACTTTAGTAAACGACCACTTTGAAATTTATAATGTTTAGAGCCTAGTAGAAACCACTTTTGCAAATAAAACTATCTTTTGCATGCTTGCATGCATGACCTTGTTTTTGTTGTTTTATGTGTGAGAAATGGTTTGAATGCTAGTTGAATTTGTGTTTGCTTGATTGAATTGTAGTGAAGTTAGAACAGTGTGATATTTGTAAGATCAAGAAGTGAACCAACATTTTCTACTAAAAAGGCAAGTGACACTATCATCCAAGTCCTACTATTTTCATTACACTTAGTGGATTTTTGTAATATGCATGATAAGTACTACTATATTTTTATGTTATGCTAAATCCTATTAGGATATCCTTATATCTTCCTTAGTAAAAACATTATAGTTGTAGTATGCTTAGCCTGCTATATATATTGGGATGGGATACATGATATGATTATATGAAGTGTTGGAAAGATATATGTTTAATATAATAAAAACAAGTACTCAATGAACCACCTGGGTGGACAAGGATACTCAAGTTTTGGACAAGGTGGCAACAAAGGGAACCATGTTTATATGGCTATCTTTTTGTATGTGCACTAGAAGAAAACCACCCAGGGACTTAGAGATTGAACATGTTTCTCGTACAGTGGCTTCCGTGTACAACCACATGCTAAATGGGATCTGGCTTAGTCAACTACATAGTGGAAGACCCATGCATTGGCATCTTCAGGTTAACTAGAATTGTGTAAGGGAAATTTATCCCTACATTGGTGCCTGGTTGACAAGCTAGCATTGTGTATTGGGAGGAATTCTATGGAAAGACTTTGTCACATTCTCGATCTGCCAGTACTCCATTTTGGTGAGTACTTATCCAGCGGCCACTGGTGGCATCAAGACGAGATTGTGTCATGTGGGTAAAGTGTACAACTTCTGCAGAAGATCAAATTCTAAGTACTTAGCCGTGTCCCTGGTTATGGACAACTACTGAGCAACTAAGGCCTGAAGCCATGGAAGATCTCGAAATTCCAATTTCTCAAAGTTAAAACTTGATGGTGACAACAAGGGATTTGAAGCACTTGGAGTTTTCCAAGAAGTTCAGAAAGATTTGACAAAAGATAAAAACTATTTTGAAAAGATAGGACAAAACTATATTGCTTTCTGCAAATGAGCCTAAACCTTACTTAGCCAAATATGCATGTAATGATAGGATCCACTTATTTCTACATAGTAGTGAAACTTGCCAATACAATTCAAATATATTGACCCTTGTGTCTGTAATTTATTATGTTGCAGGTTTGGTCGATGTTAGTGAAGTTTGTTGATTAGGATTACAAGTCTACAACCAACATGACTGCCTGTGGCACTTTGAAGATGAAGGACCCCATGCTATTGTTATATTCTGCTGCATTGAAATGAGATAGTCAAATGAGCTATGTAAGATGTAATAAATTATTTTATTCCTGGTTATAAAGTTGTACTATGACCTTTGTTTCTTGATATTACATCTTAATTGTGGATGCTAGCTATTGATCCAGGGACTAGCATTGTAAACACATGAATCTCTACCTTATTAAAGGTTGGGAACCTTACAATAAGACAGAAGTTGATGGATCAACTCCAGGAAGTTGCTCCTCAGGACAGAAGTGTGAGGTCACCGAATGCGTCAATGTGCCGAGAAACTCAAGCGTCAAGCAGCGGTACATGGCGCAATCCTGAAAGACAAAATTATACGAACCAGCATTGTTGCAAAGTAAATCAAAATCAACATGGATGCCAAGTTGGTTCAGGATGAAGGGACTCACCCACTTGGTGGACTTGATTTCTCAGAGCTTGAGACAGTTGAAATGATTCAGCTGTAACTCCTCGGTGAAATCGATATCAAGTGACTCGGGGGATTAGTGTATCAACGGGTGGTGTGACTTATCATGCAACCATCGCACGTGTACGGATCCTCGCATTCATCTAATACAAAAATAAATAATAATACTAATTTTTTTATCCAATAGAAACATAGCATATACGATCCTCTACACTAGTTACAAAACAATCTCCTCTAAAAACTAACTAAACATGCTCCTCGCATTTTTTTATCCAATAGAAACAGAGCAAGAGCTAAGTCTAGATTGATAATGGTGAAAGATTGAGCAAGGTTTAGATGCAAATTAAGTTGGGGATTGGAGGATAAACATACCTTAGATCGATTAGGTGCAAGGAATCAAAGAAAAAACAAGTAGAATTGAAGATCCAATGGAGGTGGTTTGGAGTTTGGAGGTAGAAGAAAGAGAGAATTGTGTTCTGGAAATTTTAGGTTACCTCTTCCTAGGGTGATATGGTGGCCGAGTACGTCGTACGGGCGAGCGGTACGGTCGGAGTCCGCCCGTACCAAGTACATACCTTGGAGTCAAGATTTTTGTTCCGGCGATATACTCGGTATGGTCGCACGCGCCCATACTACTGGTTGTTATGTGATCAGTAAATTTGCTTTAACTTTGATGTTTTGCTTGAGAGTACGGTATGGGTGGGCGGTACGGTCGCCTTCGACCTTACGAGTGGTCATTACGACCACTATGTCCTGCAGCAAAAATCAATACTTTTATTTTTTAATGCTGCTTTTTGATGTTGCGTTGTGGTACGGGCGCGCGGTACGGGGTCTCCCACCGTACCAGTGGTCGTTATGTGGCCTGGAAGCTGCAAAAACTTGAGGAATTTTATTAGTAGCTTTGTGCGTCTTTGTGCATCTTAGCAAAAGACAAAATAACAACAAATAGGCTTTGTAGAAATCAACAATACCTTTAAGGCCATGTGTTAGCAAAATATAAAATCCAGGATTACCTTATTTTCTTCTCCTCTCTTCATAGGACTTCTTGAACACTCTTTATTAAGAATAAAAACAAGACAAAACAAAACAAAAACTAACATAAGAATAAAACTTTTATTTCATATGGGTTGCCTCCCATGAAGCGCTTCTAGTTAATGTCAGTTGCTTGACCCAGATGGTGATCATTTAGGTTTCGAGAGTGGAACACTCACTCCAAAATAATTGGCTTTCAGCGTGATTATATCATCATCATCATTGTTAGGTCTGGTCTTCTTCTTCCTAGGGAAGTGGACTATAAGAGGATATCTAGACGCTAGTCCTATTCTCACATTCTCTTTATGCAAATTAATTAAATATTTTATAGTTCTTAGGAATGGCCTGCCTAAAATTATAGGTGCTATGGGATCTTTGGGCATGTCCACTATAACAAGATCAATAAGCGCGGAACTACCTTTAATTTATATAACTCTATTTTCTTTTATCCCAACAACTTGTTTATAGGTTGAATAAGCAAGATGGAGTCTCATTTCAATGGTTGTAAATAACCCCAACTTTAATTTATCAAATAGGCTTTTGGAAATTGTTGAGATGCTTGCACCAAGATCACAAAGTGAAAATATATCATTAACACCCACTTTAATTTTAATAGTATGCTCAAATATATCATCTATCTTAGCACGAAGCTTATCAGCTAGTCTCTTATACTCCATTTCTAACTCTCGGACTTTAGATGCTACTTGTTGAATAAATATTTGGTAGGTAGCATCATTTCCTTTATCAAGACCAGGATTCTTTATGGTGATCATCTTTAATAGATCTTCCATGGTATATTCAGATGTTGGTGCGTTGTTGTAGTCCAGCTCTTTAGGCTTCTCTTCATTATTTTTGACCCTTATCATCTTGAGGTCATCCACCGGATTTGGCTCGGGCTTTCTAGCGAATTTTGCAAGTATGAGAGCTTGGATCTCATATACCTTGCACAATTGAGCCTCCATGGTCTTTGTCCTTTCCTGCAGAGCCTACACATCATTTCTAATTGCAACAACTTGATTAGATACTTTACCAATACTAATTCTCAAGGTTGTCCATGATTTTAATAAGCATATTATTTTGCTCGGTTTGAGATTTCATAAAGTTTCTAACAGAATGTTCAAATGAGAGATTGCAATGATTTGCTCCATTATGAATATCATAATTATTATAAGGAGCTCCTGCAAGATTAGAATAATGTTTTTGAACATTAGAAGCAAATTTTTTATTTTTTTCATACAGGATTATAAGGACTACGAGCTATAAAATTACCATCATTAACATCGGTAGTGATAGCATTAACTTGGGTATCTTCCTTACCCTTTACTATGTTAAGTAACTCATCTACCTTTGCAGTAAGCTCTTCATTGTTTGCCTCGGTGATTGAATTTACCCTTTTTGAGGTTCTTTCCACATGCCATTGAGCATAGTTGTTTTGCATATCATCAAGTTATTTCTTTGCAACACCCACCTGCTTTCCCATGATTGTTTATCCTGCTGCAGTATCTAGCATAGACTTAGACATTGGGTTGAGTCCATTATAAAACAAATATAATATAAGCCACTCTTCCATCCCATGACTAGGACAGTTCATTACGGCTTCTTTCATCCTTTCCCATGCAAGCGCTAGTGGTTTGCGGTCTTCTTGTCTAAAACTTGTAATGTTGGATTTTAGTGTGTAGTCTTAGCTGGGGGGAAATTTAGTCATCAAAAATATTAGTGCATTCCTCCCAAGATGTAATAGTGCCTTAGGTAGAGCTAGCAACCAATCATTAGCCTTTCCTCTAAGAGAGAAATGAAACAATCGTAATTTAACAACATTTGGATCAACATCCTTAATACACATCATGTCACAAATTTTAGTAAATGTATTTAGGTGCAAACCTAAATCCTCAGAAGATGAGCCTCCAAATTGGTTCCGCTGAACCAAACTCAAAAGGTTAGGCTTAATTTCATATGATTCCACATGAACAACGGGCTAAGTAATAGGTGCACGAATAAAATCATCACTAGGAGTAGCATACTCCCCAAGTTTCTTTTGAGCCATGGCTCTTTTCTTTTTGGTATTTTAAAGTAAGAGAAACAAATAAACTAGTAACTATTTTTTGGGTTTTCAAGTAGATAACAAGAAAGTAAACTAATTACAAGAAATAAACTACAAACAGAAATTAAAATGAAAAAAAAGGTCTCTAGTGACCTCACCAGGATAGCGAATTCCTTCCCTGCCAACAGCGGTAGAAAAAAAGGTTGATACCTTTGATCCAGGTTCACGGATGCAGTATAGTAGCTTTTTCCCTACTAGACCTAGGATTAATCGAACCTTGGGAAAAATGTTAAAAGGAATTAAAATAAGGACACGTCTATAAGACTTTGTTTTTTTGTTTTACCTTTTTTTACTAGACCAATCTAGTTTACTTTATATTGTGGGTTGATTCAATAGATGAAGATAGGCCAGGATTGAAGATCCACCTATAGCTGCACATCATATGGGATAAAAGATAATAATAAGCATAGTCATGTGTAATGTTTCAATAGATATAATCTTTGTGGACAACACATCCTAATATACTAAATCCCCTGCGAGCAGCAGACATAACGATAGCCTTTTTATCCAACCGGTTGTACCACGAATCACCGTGTCACAAATAGTTATTAAGTGATAAACACAGATCAAAGCCTTAAGGAGAGATGTTGTTGTTGATCCCGAATGGGTCGCTATGCGGAGACCGTACAACCCTTTGTGTCACTAGGTTTTCTATGAGATTGCCGCTAGCCAAATATCTCACCTCAAGTCTTGATCGATCTCGGGGGTCTTGGGTATCTACAAGTCCAAAGATCGAGGCAAGAGACAAAGAAACAAAAGATTCAAATCTTTGATTCAAACAAGACACAATACTCCTATATATTAGATGCACATAATCGCTACAAGATTTATCCCCAACCCGCAGCCCGTGAGGACTACTCACTCGTAACAATAAGATCAAGGATAGAAAGCATTGTGCAAAATACTTAGACTGGAATCGAATATTCTTACAATGGCACCGAATCACAAGGAGATATAAAGTATAAAGTAATGGATATGGCTAATATAGAGGATGGGGAATGGAAGGGATGAACTAATGCAATCTGTGAATGGAGGCCCTCTGCACGTTGGCTGTGACCTCAAAATATATAGGCGCCTTCACAAGAGTTGTAGGGTATGACGAGACAAAGCCACCGCCACCTAGTACAGGCGGGCCGCGCCCGTACTAGTGGTCATTTATTATGTTTGGCACATGACATTTCCTCCAGGATTTGTTGGTCGTCTAGACTTCCTCAAAATCTTCATTTATGACTCCTAATTTCGCATTAAAAGCGTGATTTCCCGCACAACACAATTCGAAGCAAGGTTTTGCATATCTTTTCAATAATTAGTTATTAGTGGCAAATCAAGAGAGATTATTGTCAACTGCTTGACAAAAAACAATCTTTAAACATAGAGAAAATGGCAATTTTTAGAGCCATCAGGTTGCACCTTGACATGAATATCCTTTATTTGCAAGTGTTGTGTTTCTTGCAAACCTATTTTAGATAACATCTTTATTGCTTATGTGAGTAGGTTGAGGTGTTTACATATGTTGGGGAGTATATAAAATCATTTTGATGATTCAAAAATCTTGAATATGTCATTGTAACAATTTTATTACATATCTTTCCTCAAAGTGCTCTCATGCGCAATGTTGATGAAATTCCAAATTAAGTTAATTCTTTCCTTGCGATACTTGTTGCTTTTCTCAAAGCATATCAACTATCTATTGTTTTACTTTTGCTAGCTGTGATGTCTTTGATGTGTCTTTATTTTACGTCCATTAATGTCACATGAGAAGAAATTGAGCCATGTGATATGATTACAAGCAAGTATCTATGGTACATTGTATGCCTTCACTTTGGATATAGTGCTTTATTTTTTTAATATAGTTTTGTGTGTACTTGCTTCTTTGTGGATGTATATCATCATGATTGTGTTCCACCTAGAATCTTATACACATGAGATTGGTTACATGTCTAGTTGATATTCCTATTATTTGCAATCCTCCTTTTATTCCTTTTGATTCTTTGGTTGTGAAAGATTCTACCTGTGAGTGTTATCCTAATTGATTGCATCTTCGGGCACTCATATTTGATGGAGATTCTTGAGATCATGCGCATTTTGTGTTTTTAAATAATTTTGGGGGAGTGGGGATTCCATGTTCGTGCAATTTTTATCAAATGCAATCAGAGTCAATAATAGCTCATGAAAATTTTAGCCGAATCTGCTACCCATGTATTCCTTATTTTTTCTGGCCGTGGGATGGAGGACGAGGAGGACACGCGACGACATCGCTATGGAACTCGGCTCTCCTAGGGAAGCGGGCCCCGTAGCCCGAGATTCCCTTGTGCGGGAGTGTCACACGCCCTTTTCCTGCCCTGCGTTGCTGTACGGTGGGCCGCGTGCATGCATGGGCCCGCCATCAGTGTTTGTGGGCAGGAAAGCACTCTATTAGAGGTGTTCCAGCCACGATATGGCTCTACACCCGCTGGGTCGTGGGCCCGTCAAGCGCCTACATGGCACCATAATTTCTCTCCAGACGTGGGTTCTTGCGGGCGAGTGACGAGCTTTCATGCAGTGGGTCCCGTTCAGATCCGATGTGGCGCAGGAAAACCTCGATGACCGCGGGTTCTCGCGCTTGCAAACCAGGGTGGCGCCTGATGAGTGCATATTTGCATCATGTTTTATATTATTATTTTACATTGTAGATGTAGGATCTTGGTATTTTATGGTGTTTACTTTTTATGTTTATTTTCACCAGGATCATGATAGATGATGGATCCGATGGACACAATTCTTGGACCAGCTATATTGGAGTGAAAAGGAGCCAAAAACTACATAAATTGCTTATTTGGGAAATATTAATAATACCAGAAGAAAACCTGTAATGAGCAAAGGAGGCAGAAGGTTTAACGACCAACTATACGGGCCGCCGCCGTATAGTTCTAGCCATATAGTTGGCGCCGCCTCCGCCTCCTCAAATAGTTTCACCCCATGCAACTGGATCGGAGAGACAACATACAAAACACTCAGAAATCGCCGGAACCTCACCTCTGGAAGGCATCTAGAGGGGAACTTTCCCTAGGGATCCATCTTCTCCCTAAGCAGACCTGGGAGGCCAAGGCATCTATCTCCATCTTCATCAACCGTTGCATCTTCATCACCTCCATCACCGCCATCCATCCCATCTAGATCTTATTGTAATTCTTGTAATAATTGTGGATTACCATTGCCATGATGCTGATTGCCTCCATGTCTGAGTAGATCATTAGTTCTTGGGGATATGGAGAAACCCTAGCATGAGATTGAAATAAGATAAAATTTATTATGATATTCATCGCTATGACCATGTGATAGATTGTCTACATCTTGATTTTGGGAGAAGTCGACCTCTCAATATTTGCCTCTTGTGGGGACTTGATGGAGGGAACTACTTGTTGGTAGACGGAGGGATGTTAGCACTTAAAGTGAATATAAAGCTATTGGCACCCCTTACTTATCAACTTGGAAATCGAGGAAACTCATAAAACACTATCCATGCCATGGGATACATCCTACGGGATTATGTTCCTTAATAGTGCAATAATTCAATTGATGTTGATTGTTGTCTGCTGTGGTTATAAGGATGATTTGAGCAGTGGTTGCTGCCTCTTTGTCCAAATACAAAGTTCCTTCCACATATACATAGTTGATAATGTTCATGATAATAATCTTTACCTTAGCCCTTTATAATGCTAGTGGTGTATCCATGATACGTAGGAAACGTATCGATAATTTTTGACGCCCCATGCTTGTTTAGTATCTACTTTGCTTTGCTATGTCTGCACTTTGAGGTGTTTTTATATCTTTTCTGGAACTAACCTATTAACAAGTTGCCACGGTGCCAGTTGCCTGTTTTCTTCTGTTTTTGGTTCCAGAAAGGCAGAAAATCAATATGCTCGAAATTGGACGGGACAAAAGCCAAAGTCAATATTTTACCGTGGGGGACACGAAGTCCAGAGGAGAGACGGAGAAGCGAACCAGGGTGGCTAGAGCCCCCTAGGTGCGGGTGGGCCCACCTCGTGCCTGGGTAGGGTGTGGCCCCCCTAGCCGCCTCCCAGCCTCCCCTCTTCGCCTATAAGAAGCCCCCGAAGCAGAAAACCTAGGCACCCAATCAAAACTCCACGAAACCTTCTCTAGCCACCACCATCATCATCCCTGGATCGGGGGGGGGGGTCTGAAGTTCTTCCCGGCACCCTGCCGGAGGGGAGACCATCCCGGAGGCCTTCTTCTCCGGTATGATGCGTGAGTAGTTCCACCTTGGACTATGTGTCCATGTAGTAGCTAGATGGTTGTATCTCCTCCTTGTGCTTTCATGTATAGATCTTGTGAGCTCCATCCATCATCAAGATCTAATCTATTTGTAATCATGCATGTTGTATTTGCGGGGATCCGATGGATATTGAGATTACTATGTCAGATTGATTAATGGTTTTGTCTATTTGATACTATCATGTTTGTGTTGTTTGTGATATTGCATGCTCTTCGTTGTTAGTATCTATCTTGGCAAAGTAGTTTCTAGTGACTCCAAGAGGGGGTATTTATGCTCGATAGTGGGTTCATGCCTCTAGTTTACAAGGGAAGTGACGGAAATCTCTTCGGTTGTAGATGTGATGTTGCCACTAAGGAGAAAACAACGGTCTCTTGTTCATGGAACAAGTGGATTGTTTACCTTACACACTTTGCTTAAAGTAGTTGTTTGTTGCTTGCAACTTAATACTTGAGGGGGTTCGGATGATAACCCGAAGGTGGACTTCTAGTCATAGATGCAGTTGGATGGCGGTCTATGTATATTGTTGTATTGCCCAATCGAATCTCATAGGATCTTTTTGTCTGTTATTGCATTGTTATGCCTTGCTTAGTTCCTGTCAATCGCCCCGCTGTAATTTGTTTACCCTTCATGCCATGTTGTTTATCTAAGGATAGCACCTCTAGTGAACTATGTACCCTGGTCCAATCTTTACCATTGATACATCTTCCACTATTACTTGTTTACTTATTGAAAACCATTACCTTCCACACCATACGTTTAATCCTTTGTTACAACAACCGGTGAGACTAACAACCTCACAGTTAGTTGGGGCAAAGTCTTGAGTTTGTGTTGTGCAGGTATCCGCGTTGCTTGCAACACCTGGGTGACATTTCCTTCCTCCTACTGGTTCAATAACCTCGGTTTCTTACTGAGGGAAAACTTGCTGTTGTACTGCTTCACACCTTGCTCTTGGGGTTCCCAATAGACTCCACGTCAAGCACCAAGTTCTCTGGCGCCATCAAGGAGTCATCAACAAGTTTTCTGGCGCCGTTGCCGGGGAGGCTAAGGACGTATTCACAAGGGGAGTCCTCCACTTACTTTCTCTTTACTTTGTTTTTAGTTTGCTTAGTTTATTTTGCTTAGTTTTGTTTGCCTCTTTTCAAAAACTCCAAAAAATTAGGTTAGTTTGGTTGCTTTCTTTATTCAAAAACATAAAAAAATAGTTCCTACTCTGGTTGCTGGTCTGTTATTGCCTTGCTTGGTCATGATTTCTATCAATGGATGGTTTCTTTGAAACTAGTTCTTATTGGAAAGGTGAGTTCACAGAAGAAAAAAAGTATTATTATAACAAACACCATTTTTTACAAAAAGGGAAACACTTATGGGAACAAATTGATAAGTTGAATACTATTGCTAAAGAGGTGTGCTCTACTTATAATGTTACTTATTGATTTGATAAAGCTTGTTGCTGTAGGAGGTATAAACACCTCCCTTTTTAATGTGAGTATAATGATAATGTTACCATATCATCTTATGTTAAAGGAAATTATGAGTTTTATGATGTGGAACAAATTGAAGAATTTATTGCCTTCAAGGGTGCATTTGAACTTGCTAGTTTGCTTGAAAATACTGATGATGCACCTTATGAATCTGAGGTTTATGAGATACTTAAATTTTGATTTGATAATTACAAGGAATAAAATGGCTATATTCTTGAATATTTTAATAGGCGTTTTCTAGAAATGGAAGAGACTAATGCCTTGCAGGAGCCTATGGAAGAAGAAATTGTTGAAACTAGAAGCTCATTAGATGAAAAAGAGGGGGAGAATGATGAACAAAAGGAGGAAGAATTGATTATCTACCCATGCCTACCTTCTAATGAGAGTAACTCTTTATCCCTTACATTATTTGATTGTCCCCATGCTTACCAAAGGAGGATGAATGATATGTTCCCGTGGATCCTTTTGAAATATCTACTTTGGATAAAACCTGTGGAGGTTTTAATCCCACTGATGGGGATATGCCTACCGGGGTATACCCAGCAGGACGTTTCTGACTGGCCGAGGAACTGGCGAGTGGGCCTGCAAAACGGCGACTGGATCAAGGCCCGGTGTGGATCCAAGAGATTGGAAGCTAAAGGCCCAGGCGAGTAGATAGGTCCAGTCGGATTAGGTTAAACGATTACCGAAGCTTTAACTGATTCGATTGAGATATGTAAACCCTAGGGGAGGTAAGACTATATAAACCTTCCTATGGGGCGTGTAGAGATACGTTCCATCATACACCCAAGCGACTCGCCGCCTAGCCGCCGAGCTCGCCCATTGTACCTCCATCATAATACAATCTAGCAGGAGTAGGTCTTTACCATCCGGGGGGCCGAACCTGGGTAAAACCTTGTGTCTCCGCCCTCATCTCGCACAGCAGATGGTTGGCTGCCCTTGCCCCTCGTTCTACTACTCGCTGCCGATTGCAGCATCTGCCGTGACCATTCCCACGACAGTGGCGCCCACCGTGGGGCCTGGCCGGTCTGGCCGGTGTTCTACGGCGAGATCCAATCTGCCCATCAATGAGACGGTCGCCACCGACCGCATGATAGCGATCGGCGAGATGCTCCAAATCTTGCCGAGCAGCTACGTCCCAGCGGCGCGACCCGTCATGCACAGCATGATCTTGCCGGTCGGCACGATCAGTCTCTTCGTCGGCCTCACCGACGTCATCATCTCGGAGGATTCGGCTCGCATCCGCGAGTCGCCGCCACGCGATCGGTTCTCCGAGAGCCAGGTCCACACGATCCATCGCCTCGCCTCCGAGTACAACTCGGCTCACAGCAACGTGGCCGAAAACTCCACGGCCGCGGAAGACGCGGCCCTCAACGACGACGCCGACTCGGCGACCCCGACATCACTCGCCGGATCCATCACCGCCGCTTCACCCGCGGGCTCCATCACCCAGGTTTCCAACGTGGGAGACTTCGAGGATCCCTCCATCCTCGGGATCTTCGACTTCGACTCTGGGTCGGAAAATTCCCCCGACCTCCGCGACGGGACCGGTCGCCATGCCGCGACCTACATGGCGACCGGCACCAATCCGCCGGAGGACCCCTTCTCCATCCCGATCCCTCCTAACGCCATGGCAACGGAGGTCGAGGAACTCCGCCTGAAGCTGGCGGAGGCAGTCCGCAAGGAACAAGCCGAGCGCGAAAAATTTCGCCTCGAGCAGGTGACGGCGCAGGAGCTGTCGCGCTACCACCAGCAGCGAATCAGGTGCGCCTAAACCCCACCGTCCAGGGGCGCGCCCTGAACTTCGACGACGAAAACGACCCAGACCGCGCGGCCAAGTGCGCGATCTGCGAGAACGCGCCACCAGGAGGAAGCGCCCGACCCCCGCAGGATCGACGGCGATGGGCGCCCCACCTCCACCCAACCGCACACCCCCCTGGGATACGCCGCGGATAGTAGCCTCCTCACGGGAGCGAGACGCGAACGGCCTCCCACTGTTCTCCACCCCGATGGACAACCTCGTGGCGGGCCGAGCAGCAGCCGACAACATAACGGCCACCGGCGATGGTGCCCTACAGATCCGATGCGTCGGGCCTCGCCGCAAAGGCGTCGAGCAGCAAAATGCAGCGCCGACTCACGGTCGAGTGTACTCGCGTTCTTGAAGCGAAGCGGCCTCAAGTGGCCGCCCAATGGCGGCAAACACCCTCAACTGCCCGCCACCAGAGCCATTGCAGCTCCAACACCGACCCACGAACGCGGCACTCTCCACCAACGACCCCAGGCCAGCGACCAACTTCGTCGTCGCCAACGGTCAACCCATCGATGCCCGCACCCACATCATCAACAACCAAAGCTGGCGCGCACGCCAGCCCGACGACCTGCGACACACCCTAACCAATCGCCGCGACGGCGAGCCGATGGGATCGCTAAGTCAACTCGTCCCCAACTGCTTCGGACCGATGATCTGAGGCGAGAAGTACCCGCCAAACTTCAAAGCGCCGAAGGAGATAGAAAAATATGACCCTTCGTACGACCCCTCCGTGTGGCTCGATACATACCTCATGGCGATGGGGATCGCAGGCCACACCGACCTGCTAGCCGCCCGTTACCTCCCCTTGATGATGGAGGGATGCGGTGCGGATCAACACCTCCCCAGGATAGTATCGACTCCTGGGAGGAGATGCGCGACGCCTTCGTCAGGCACTTCGAGTGCTCCTACACCCGCGCAACCACCATCGAGGACCTGGAGCGATGCGTCCAGGGACCCCGCGAGTCGACCCGCAACTGGGTTCAGCAGTGGCAAGAACTCTGGTACAACGCGGTCGGAATCCACCCGGACACCGCGATCCATTGCTTCAAGACCTCGTGCCGCTACGAGCCCTTGGTCGCCAAGATGAAGCGACATTCTCGCACACTCGACAACATACCGGAACTCCTTGAGATCGCCAAACGGTACGTGGAGGAAGATCCAAACCAGGAAATCGACGACGAGTCGGGAGGCCAACGCCGCACGAGCCGCAACGACAACGGACGACGATCCGACCTACGATACAGCAATCGCCTCACCGGCAAGCGCCGCAGTGACGAGCGAGTCGACTTCGTCGCCAACACTGGGCACGCACAACACGAGTCCAAAAGCTTCCGCCGCGACGGAGGACAACGCCGCGATAGCGGCAACTACAAGGCCAAGCCAAGGTTCGACCCCGTGGCCCTCCTTAACCAACCTTGTGCGTTTCATAGCAGGGAAGGGAAACCCGCAACGCACACGACCGCCGACTGCCACACCCTCAGAGAGATTGAGAAGGCACGACGAGCACGGGAGGACCCCGACAACAACCTGCCAAATGGCGGAAAATTCGGCAACGTGGCCGGCTCGCTCCATACCTTCACAGGCTTCAACACGAAGCGCGAGAATAAGGTCATCACCCGCGCCGTCGCCGTCAACGCGGTGGCCCAGGTGGACGTTCCCCAGTTCCTCAACTGGTCGGAGCAGCCCATCACCTAGAGCCGCCAGGACCACTCGCCACGCATCGAGTACCCAGGCCGAGTCGCCCTGGTGGTCAAGCCTAAGGTGGGCGACTACTGGCTCCCCAAGACATTGATGGACGGCGGCAGCTCCATCAACATCCTGTACCTGGACACCTTCAGGCGGCTGCGGCTCCCACAGTCGATGATCGAGACAACCCACACCATGTTTCACGGCATCGTCCCCGGTCGGAAGGCGTACCCGATCGACAAGGTCACGCTGCCAGTCACCTTCGGCACACCAGCAAACTTCCGCACCGAGCGGATCGTCTTCGAGCTGGTACCCTTGAGACCCTACCATCAAGGCCCGGGCGCCAGCGTCAAGTTCATGGTAGCGCCCCACTACGCGTACAACGCGATGAAGCTCCCCGGGCCATGCGGCGTCATAACCATCAACGGCGACCCCTACATGGCCGCCGAGTGCGAGGCCAAAGGAGCAAAACTCGCCGACGACATCATCGTGGCAGAGACCAACCACGCCAATGAGCTCGCCAAGTACGCGAGCGGGGTCAACAACGACGACCCCACCATACTCAAGAAGCCCAACTCGGAGGGCGCAAACACCTCAGCCTTCGAGGCAACGACGCACCGCACTGGCCGAGCTGGTCCCAGCGACTCAGCCCGACGATAGGGACGGGCATGAGCCCAGCCTAGGAAGGCGCTCATCGAGTTCCTCCGTGAGAACAGGGACATCTTCGCATGGAAGCCCTCGACATGCCCGGTGTCCCTAGGGAGCTCGCGAGCACAAACTAAACGCCGACCCCAAAGTGCGACCCGTCAAGCGATCGTGGCCCTTCAATGAAGAGCGCCGAGCTATCGCCGAGGAAGTACAGCGTCTACCGCAGGCTTCATTCGCCAATTAAATACTCTAAGTGGTGGCAAACCCAGTCTTGGTCGAGAAAAGAACGGGACCGGAGGATGTGTATCGACTACACAACTTGAACAGCGCTTTGCCGAAGGAGCGATTCTCCCACGGATCGACCAAATAATCGACTCCACCGCGGGCTCGGAGTCACTATGTTTCCTCGACGCCTATTCTGGATACAACCAGATCAAAATGGCTGTCGAGGACGAGGAGAAGACGGTGTTCATCACGCCATTCGGAGCCTTCTGCTACACCGCCATGACCTTCGGCCTCAAGAACGCCGGGGCGACCTACCAGCAGTGCATGGAAGAGTGCCTCGCGAGCCAAATTGGCCGCAACATCCACGTCTACATCGACGACGTGGTCGTAAAATCCGCTCGCCAGGGTGATCTACTCGCCGACCTGGCGGAAACATTCGCCAACTTGCGGAAATACAAGATAAAGCTTAATCCAGGCAAATGCACCTTCGGTGTACCAGCAGGACAACTACTGGGGTACGTCGTCTCCAAGCGAGGGATTGAGGCGAACCCCACCAAGATCGACACGATCGCCCGACTCGGCAAACCCGAGTGCCTGCGCGACGTCCAGAAGCTGGCCGGGCGAGTAGCGGCTCTCAGTCGCTTCATCCCTCGCCTGGGCGAAAAGGCGATGCCCCTATACCGCCTGATGCGCAAGAACCCCACCTTCCAGTGGGACAAGGAGGCGGACGACGCGCTCCGCGACCTCAAGAAGGTGCTACTCGCCGCACCACTACTCGCCGCCCCCGCCGACAAAGAACCCATGCTGGTCTACGTCGCGGCTTCCGAGCGCGTCGTCATGGTCGTCGCCGAACGGCGGAGGAAGGAAAGGAGCGCCAAGACAGACGGTGTACTACATCAGCGAGGTCCTCACCGAGTCGCGCCAGCGATACCCGCAGTACCAGAAACTGGTATACACGGTCTTTAGAGCACAGCGGTGCCTGCCGCACTACTTCCAGGAGCACCTAATCACGGCCGTCTCCTCAGCACCGTTGCAGGACATCATCCGCAACCGCGAGGCGACCGGGCGAGTCGCCAAGTGGGCCGTCGAGATCGGCGTCCACAACATCAAATACGATCCACGAAAAGCGATCAAGTCGCAGGCTCTAGCGGACTTCATCACCGATTGGGAAGAGGCCCAGCAGCCAGAAAAGCTGCCATACCTCCATTACTGGAGCCTGCACTTCGACGGCTCCAAGAACGCGGACGACGCAAGAGCAGGGATCGTGTTGACTTCACCAAAGGGCGACAAGCTCCGCTACGTCCTCTGCCTCGACTTCACCCCCTGCACCAACAACATGGCCGAGTACGAGGCACTACTCCACGGCATGCGAGCTGCCAAGGAGATGAACGTTAACCGCCTACGCTGCTACGGAGACTCCGACCTCATCGCTGGGCAAGTTGCTGGCACCTGCGATGCCGTCTCTCCCACCATGGCGGCATACCGCCAAGCAGTGGACAAGCTGGGTGGACACTTCGCAGGCTACTCCGTCGAGTGGATCGACATGTGGAAGAACGAGGAGGCCGACGCACTCTCTCGCATTGGATCGGCTCGACTCGCACCACCCGCCGGCGCCTTCCTGGACACGATCACCAAGCCATCAGTCTCTCCCCCAAGGGAGATCGACATCGGAGTCCCGCTGCAGCCAGAGGCAGCCCTGGTCGCACTCGTCACCGAGCCAGATGACTGGACCAAGCCCTACGTCGCCTACCTGGAGGCCGGCACCTTGCCGGCAGACGAGACGGACGCCCGGATGATCGCACGCCGATGCAAATCCTTCACCATCATCGACGGCGAGCTCCACAAGCGCAGCGTCACCGGCGTGTTCCAACGCTGCGTCCAACCCGCCGAAGGACGCAAGATCCTCCATGACATCCACTCCGGCGACTGCGGCCACCACGCCAGCGCCTGCTCTTTGGTCGCCAAGGCTATGCGGCATGGCTTCTACTGGCCCACCGCACACGCTGATGCCGTCGATATTGTCCAGCGGTGCGCCGGATGCCAGAAGTACGCCAACCAGACGCACGTGCCGAGCTCAACGCTCAAGACAATCCCCATCACCTGGCCATTCGCCGTGTGGGGTATGGACATGGTAGGCCCGTTCAAAAAGGCTCCCTCTGGCTACACCCACCTCTGGGTCGCGGTCGACAAATTCACAAAGTGGGTGGAGGCCAAACCAGTCCGGAAATGCGACGGGAAGACTGCCACTAAATTCCTACGCGAGCTCATATATCGCTACGGGTTCCGAAACAGCATCATCACGGACAACGGCACCAACTTCGCCAAAGGATCCATGGCCGAGTTCTGCGAAGAACACCACATCCGGCTCGATCTCGCGTCAGTCGCCCACCCGGAATCCAACGGCCAGGCGGAACGGCCCAATCAAAGCATCCTCCACGGCCTGAAGCCGCGACTCCAAGTACCACTCGAGCGCACCGCCGGGTCGAGGAGCTACCCTCCGTCATCTGGGGCATCCGCACCTCGGTCAACAGGTCGACAGGGTTCACCCCCTTCTTCATGGTGTACGGCGCCGAGGCAGTCATGCCCACCGACCTCGAGCACGACTCGCCACGGGTCGTCCACTACACGGAGGCTGCAAACGAACTCGCCCGCCAGGATGGAGTCGATCAACTCGACGAGGCACGTGACCTCGCTCGATCACGCACTGCCATCTACCAGCAAGGACTCCGCCGCTATCACAGCCGGCGGGTGAAAACTCGCACCTTCCAAGAAGGCGACCTGGTGCTGCGCCTCATCCAGGACAAGAAGGGCATGCACAAGCTTTCCCCTCCGTGGGAGGGACCATTCGCCGTCGGGCGCGTACTCGGCAACGACGCCTACTACCTCATCGACGTCCGCGGGGACGGCAAACTCGACGTCAAGCGACCGTGGAATGTAAACCTCCTACGAAAGTTCTACTCCTAGAACCCTACATATGTACCCTCCAGTCGCTTTGAAATAAAAAGAATTGGTTACCGCAAATTGCGCCTACTCTCCGTGTCTTGTGCCACTCGCACTCGTAATAACAGCGTCAAGCTAACTGCAGAAGTCAACCTTTGGTACAGCGATCGGCACGGCCAAGTAGTGCGTTACAAGGGCACTGGGTCACCTCAGGTCTTGCAACGTCCACGAAAAACGCCTACCCGGAGCCCCATCGGAGTCGCCTAGCCCGACTGGCTCTACGAGCCAAGACAACTGCCTTCGCTTCTCACAGCGACCATGATCCTCCGCATCCTCGACATAGCGACTCGAACGGCCAAGTACCACGCTCGGGGACTGACGACCAGTCCAGCGTTAGGAAAACGCCAAGTATGAGAGCATGCCCAGGACTCGCCATGCGACTGACCCAACGGGCCAGGCAGGAGTGACACGCTCAAACTAACGCGCCAAGTCCTCACCCACCCTCGATTCGCGCCTAGAACAACCAAGTACCACGCTCGGGGACTCGGCCACCCGACCTCGTTCGCGCAAGGGAAAACGGCGAAGTACAGAGCGCTCAAGGGAGTCGCCTTGCGACTGACTCTCCGAGTCCGGGCGAGTCGACCACAATAACAAAACATTCAAAAACTGCAAACACATCACAAACGAGGTCAACCCCATAAAAAGGGCGGACGCGCTCGGGGACTCGTTCAACCCTCAATCGAAAAACACATGACAAATCACAAAACAAACATGATATCTCGTTAATATCATGTTGCAATCGTCTCAAAATACAAAATATGCCCAAACGACAGATCTGCTACTAACGCCCCAGGGCAAACTATTCTACTCCTCAGGCTTCGACGACGACTCGTCAGCACCCTTGCGATTGCGAATGAAGGGCGTGTACGGGTTTGACAGGTACGTCGTCAGCTCACCCGGCATCGCCGCACGGAAGGGTTGCTCGATCTTGAAGTCCCGGTGCTGCGGCTCGGGGTCGTTAGGTGCGACGACCGTCTCCTGGTAAGGAAGGAGGTCGCCCATCGCCCAGACGCGCTCGGAGTACACCGCGGCACGGTCCGTAAACTTGAGTAACTCAGAGATCTCCACCGAGCCAGTAGACGACGGGTAGCCACTCGTCACGTCGTCCAGATCGAAGTCCTCCGGGAAGTGGGCGAGCCCAAGGCTAAGCGCCGTCGCTGCTCCACGTCGGAATGCCGACCGCGTCATAAACTCGACGACCGACGGCGCCTTCTCCAAGTACCGCCACACCTCGACGAGGTCGCTGGGAATTACTTCCGTAGGCGACATCTCCTGGAGGTAGGCCCGGATGCACGTCGCCGACAACGCTGCCGAGTCGACAAGCGTGGCCACACATTGCCGCGCGTCGAACGAGCTCGCCTCTTCCGTGCTATCAAGGATACGACCTGCGGATAGAAGATAACAGTGAGTACATCGGATATTATAAAAATGCACATGCAACAGGCAGGGGCAGACACATTCACCAATCAAGGGATGGGAGAGATCCATGATGAAGCTCTGAAGAGAAATATAATCATCCTGAAGCCCAGCAACAAGGGCATCAGAAACTTTACGTTCTTCCACGGCGGCCATAACGACGGCCTTGGCTCGACCATCCGCCGAACTCGCTTCCTCTTTCGCCTCCCTCAGCTCGCGCTCGAGGTCGGCGATCCGCTTCTCAGCCGAGCTCAACGCCGATTGAGCCGCTGCCAACTCACTCGCTGGGACAAGTCCCTGGCGGGCCTCCTCTGCCTTCGCGGCAATTGCCTGAAGCCCCTTATTCGCCTCTTGGACGGTGGCCAGTTCCTTCTCCGCGTGGTGTTTCGCAGCAAGCCGGTCATCCGACTCACGTTGCAGACCCTGCACACAATTCAAACAGTTAACCAAAGCGGAATCCAAAGTGCCCACCCTCTGAAATTCAGCGAGTGCGCACTCGGGGACTGGCAATCAAAAAATCCTAAGTGCCCACCCGCTGAAATTCAGCGAGTGCGTACTCGGGGACTGGCAATCAAAAAATCCTAAGTGCCCACCCGCTAAAATTCAGCGAGTGCGCACTCGGGGACTGGCAATCAAAAAATCCGAAGTGCCCACCCGCTGAAATTCAGCGAGCGCACACTCGGGGATGGACGCGAAAAATAAAAACACGACATTAAAATAATCAGACCGCTGCAACACACCGGCCTGATCCTCGGGGACTGGACATACCTGGATGTCTGCGCCAAGCATGCCATGAAGTTGTATCGCATCCATGGACGTGAGGAGAGCCGGAGTTTGCCCGCGACGCTGCTCGACCTCCGTATCGGCGACCCCAGGTGCATGGCTCGAGGGCGAGGTACCACTCGCTGTAGCCGCTTTGGCCATGAAGCGCGGGAACGTTGCGATGGAGGCACCGGCACCAAAGGAGGCCGGCTCGGCCGCCCCAGGCGAGGGAGCACCCTCCTTCGCGGGTAAGGCCGCCTCCGTTACGGGTTCACTCGGCGCGATCGCCGTGTCATCGGAGACCGTAACGACTTCGTCGCCCTTGGCCTTCTTGGCGCTATCCGCGGGGACGACGACTTCGTCCGCCTTCCTCTTCCGGGAGGGATCCTCCTCGCTGACAACGGGTGGCACCTTAGACACGGTCGGATGGCCTATCTTCTTTGCTCCGGTCCTACAAATTGATTGCGTGAGCAAGATAATCCAAGTACAATGAAATACAAAAGTAGGTGAGCAAACTCACTTGGCGACTGGAATTAAGCGTAGCCCCGTGCGGATGCCGGCCGGCTTCTCCAGTTCGGGGCCCAGTCGGTGACTGAGGCCCATCTCCAGGACGTCGCGTGCCCAAGACACGGACGGTTTCTTTGTTGTCGAGGCTACGACCGGAGCCTCCGAAACATCTTCGGCAGGAGCACCCTTGGGCGGCGAAGCTACCGCGACTGGAGTGGTCCCCGACCCAGAGATCGGGGCGAACGTCGGAGGTTGTACAGATTGATGGGCAGGAGACCCCTCTTCTTCAGGCCGCGAATGGTCTGAAGCATTTCGTCCACGACCATTCGCTGGTCTGTTGGAAGCTTGCCGACTTGAAGTCGGCGTGGTTCAGGCCGGTCGGTGGAGTACCTTGGGATCGCCACCTCGCCGTCTGGGGTCGCTTCGGTGACGTAGAACCAAGAGTTATTCCATTGGCTCGCCGCCTTGGCGGGTAGCATCATATCGAAGAAAGAAGCCTTCGATTTCAGTTGGAACGTCAGGCCGCCCGCGGCGAGCATTGGGCCACCCGCTTCCTCGCGATTGATCCGCCCGTGGAATAGATCTTGCCACAGGGGAAAGTAGGGCCTACAGCCCAGGTAGCACTCGCAGAACGCCACGAAAATGGCGAGCTGCTCGATGCTGTGCGGGCCCAGGTCCGACGGTTGGATCCCGTAGAAGGCGCAGAAGCGCCGAAAGAAGAGAGACGTTGGGAATCCCAGCCCCCGCTCTAGGTGGCTGGTAAAGCAGATGAAATCTCCCTCGCGCAGGTTCGGGGTCACCTCTCCGGCCGCAGGGATGCGCCACCTGCCAGCGCGCAGGATCCCGGCCTCCTCGAAGGACGCCAGTTGTGCCCTCGTACACTTAGATCTACCCCAAGGCTCGGTGGAGGGGTCCATTGGAGGGGTCAATCTGACTTCAGTAATGATCTCTCCTTATCATTTTTGTTTGCTTTTTGTGCCAAGAATGACCTCTAATGAGAGGGAAGTAAGATTTGGGGAGTTGCTGTCCCGAAAAAGATTTCTGTCCTCCACCATAAAAATTCGTGAGGAATCTCTGTAAGTCAGATTGAGCTGCAAATTTATTAATAAATCCCCCAGTAAGTTAGCTAACTTTCGTTAGTTCAACAATTTTTTATTTGAGCAACATAAGATTTTCAAAAAAATCGGTTTCTACATGATGGTCTGTTTTGACATATTTCTGCCATTATTTGCATTTGCTTCTTATTGATTCCTTTTTGAGTTCTATTTAGGTGAATTGAGCTTTTTGAAGGAGTTGATACAGTAGCATGTGTTTTTAGTGAAAAATCTTGCTGTTCTAAAGCTTTACCTAAGGGTCTATTATCTTTTGAATACACTAATGTTGCTAATGAAGATTGTGTGAAATTTTATATGAAGGAAATTTTTTAGGTTTAGAGAGAGAATGATGTAATGAGATGAAGAATGGACAAAAGATCAAGCTTGGGGATGCCACCCCGGTGTCACCCCAAGAAATATCCAAGAGGTACAAGCGTCAAAGCTTGGGGATCCCCAAGGCATCCCCTTCATCAATAAAAAGCTCAGGTCTGTCTAGACACTTCGTTTTTATTGTTTCATGCACAAGTTGTGTTGTTCTTGGAGCGTCTTAGTTTTCGTTTGGTTTTCTTAGTTGTTTAGTTTGCTTTAATAAAGTAGTTTGGACCCCCGTTCTCGCTGTGTTGTTTTCAAATAAGTTGCTTGGTGTTGGAAAGGAGTAGGAAGTTCCTGCTTGAAAGTGCAAGAGGAGCTTGCATTGACTGTGACTTAGACTTTAGAATGACATGCTAGGTGTTGTTTTGACATTATGCTTAGTGATTATTGCTATAGCATGTCTTGTTCCAAACAATTGGGATTTCTTAGTGTGCCTTGAAAAAAATTATGCGTTGTTTTAGCATGCAAAAGCATAGTATTGTGGTATTCTCCTTTGATGCTTTGTTTGGGTTGACTTGGCACATGATCACACCATGTTATGACTATGACAAGTCACCATAGCCTCTATGATCATTTAGTCCTTGACTTGTAGTACCACTCTATGCTTTGATTAGTAATGTTTTGTTGGTCTGGATGATTATGGCCATTATTGCTCTCTTAGTTTGTTGCTCCCAGTCTTTTGCTAGCCTCCACTTGTATGAGTAAGTTCTACTCATACTTCCAACTCCCAAGAAACCAAGTTATTCCAAAGTGTCCACTATAAACTCCTATGCATGGTGTGTTACACCATTTCAAGTATATTATTGTTTTCAGCTATCTTCCAATTAAAAACTATTTTGTTATGTGAAAACTTAGTGATTAAAGCCCTCACAAACTTGATGACACACTTTATATTTCTTTGCCCCTAATAAACTTGAACCATTGTGTCGTCTATGTTGTATATGCTTGCACTTATACGTTGGAATTAGCAGAAACGTGCTGTCACGGGAAACGTTTTCAACATTGCACTTGTACTTTGTACTCAGTTGATATCATGCTCTTTTGTCTATGGATGTCACCGGTGTGAAATAAAGAGGAAACTTGTAAGTCCATGGAGTATGTATTTTGTGTTAGAGAAACGCCTGGGTTGCTAGCCTAAGCCATGCCTAATCATGGTGGAAACTTGCAGCATCACCATAGTGAGCTATCTATGAAGCATCCTCAATAAAAAGCTATGCATTTAGTAAATAAAAAGATCGCTGAGATGCTCATTGTCTGCTTGCCTTGTCATTTTGGTTATGTGATAGCTCCTATAACATGTGCAAGGGGTACCCTGTTGGCGGTTCTCTATGATATGCATGTACTTACAATGACAAGAACTTACAGGTGACTGAAGTTGAGTAGCATGACGTGTGGCCCTCGTATTCATGGGACTTGAGATTGCCAACTTATACTTTGTCAAGCATATACTGCATAGTTTGTTCACTCTAACCTTGTAAGATACCTCCTTTATAAAGGAAAAAGGATACCTGTGATTGCAATGCTAGTCCCTGGATCATTGCTAGCATCCACAGTTTAAGATGAAGTACACAGAAACAAAGGTCATTATTACAGTCATTCCAGACACAAACATAGTCTTTACAACTCCAAGGCCACATGCCTAATACAAGAGTTTAAATAAGTAAATAAATAAAAGTCTTCATCTTCATGTGCCACCGGCAAACATGTTGAGTGTAGACTCATGACTCCTAATCCTCATCATAGTAACCTGCAACATCACAAGTTACAGCCACAGTGGGTCAATACATTGGAATAGTATTGGCAAGTGATACCTTTGTATAATTTAGGTGGACTAGATACTATATGCAATTTGGCTAAGTGTAGCTTGGCTTGCTTTGCTCAAAATAGGTTTTGCCTATTAGTTGAAATCACTAAGTATTTCTTTGTCAAAACTTTTCCCAAGGAACCACCAATAGACATTGAGGTCCTTCACCCTTGTTCACCCACAAGTTTTACTTAGAAATTGGGATGAGGATATTCTTGATAGCTTCCATGTCTTGATTCTCAAGTTGTCCTTTTCCAGGGACATGGCTAAGTACTTAGATTCTTCCATCTGCAGAGGTTGTGCACTTTCCCCACCGTAATTGATTTTCATCAAGACAGACTTTCGAAGCCTTCCTTATACCAAATGGACGCTCCAACCTATCATCCCACTACCACCAACTGTCCAAATGGCTAAGTTCTAGCAACCTATGTGATCCAGGAAGAGCCCATATTGCCAAGTGGCTGCACTAGAAGCTTCTCAACACTTGGCCTCTAAAATCTCTTCGTTCCTGGGTGGCTTTCCACAAGTGAGATACACAAGGTAAACCATAGAAATGGGCCTTGTGTAACTACTCAACATAAACCATTCCTTCCATTCCACCTGTGTGTTTCATTTACTTAGTTGTTTTATTAGGCAAAACACAAGTCCAAAGACTTAGAGATATTTTCATCATAGCATGTATATTTCACCACCCTTGGTTGCTACTAGCTAGGCTAAGCATGGCATAGATAAGCATCTTAACTTAGAAATTTCCTAGCAATTCTACAACTACTAGGATTTCCCATCATGGCATATAAGCAAAATATAACATGCAAGACTAGCAAAATATTTCTAATGCTTAGTAGAAAACATAGGGATAAAAATATCATGAAGCACCACTTGCCTTGGTAGTTTGGAGAGTAGCTACACTCCTCACAATCACAATCACTATTGGCACCAAAATCTACACAAAGAATCATAGCCACAAATCACATACAAAACATATACAAAAAAAAATATGAATGCATGCAATATGCTATGTGATGATTTTTAAAACTCAACCAAGCAAGTGTACAGTACTGGTTCATAAACAAGTTAAAAACTTGCCAAACAACATTTATTTAAACCTTAAAACATTTTTCAAACAATTCATATACTCAAATTAGCCCTACACAAGTTTCTGCAAATAAAACCATTTTAACAGAAGCAAAACATTAAACACATTGCATATTTAGAAAGGGCTTGTTATCCTGATTCCATTGATATAAAATTTGTCAAATTCTAACGTGGGGATCAAAAGTTATAGCCAAAACAAATTCAAACATCTAATAGATTCAAATCCTGTTTTTAAATCTAAACTGCTGCCACGCGTCTTAATCTGATTGGCCGATACCGCTTCGCTCCAGATCGCGTCTGTGAGCCGTTAGATCTACTTAACCTGCATGGCCCAGATCTACTCATAACGCTTCGGTAAGTGATCTAATTTCACGCGCTGGATCCAGATCCAACGGCCCTGGATCAAACGACCATAGCTGGGCGGCGGTGGTATATCGGCGGCTAGCTCGCCTTACGGCGCTACAGGTGGCTCTGGGGTCGTCGGAGATGCTTACCGGAAACGTGACGATGCGCTGATGCTCAACCTGGCGACGGCTTGGCAAGGGGCACACGGACACGGCTGCACGGGCTCGTCGGAGTTGCGGGAGGCGTCAGTTGCTTTCCGTAGAAAACGTTGCCGAGGCTCTACGTCGACCTAGCACAAGCCAGATGGTTTAGGAGATGCGCAAGGGCCTGGCGATCAAGACATTACCAAAGGGGAGGCAAGGGGCGGTCTGTTTTTACCTGAATCGCACGTCGGAGTCGAGCGGCGACTCAGGTGCTCGCAGGTGAGAACGAAGACGTCGCTCTGGGTCATGAGAAAGCAAACAGAGGGCATTAGCGAGTGTGCAAGGTCATGCTGGTCACGGTGGTTTGAACTAGAGGTAGAGGGGCGGTCTGTACTCACCGAGATTCGTCGTCGGAGTTGCTCTGTCTGCGGCGGTGCAAAGGCAGTTGCGGGAAGCCTGGGGGCGTAGAGGTGGCGCTAGGTGAGGGGAAATGGCCGCGGTGCAGAGGGGTTTATGTAGGCAGAAGGAGGGCGGCGATTAAGAGCGGAATCAAGGGCAATTAAGCCCGCAGTGATCATGCAGCGAAGCGGAGGCGGCGTCATGACGCTGCGTGATTGACGACGACGACGACGTGGTCGCTGGGTCCACTTGTTAGCGAATAAAACAGAGAGGGGGTGGGGTCCTGGCGTCAGTCACTCAGTGGGTTTGTCTGCGAGTGAGAAAGAGAGAGGGGGAACCCGGGTGGGCTTAATGGGCTGGATTCGTAGTTGGGCCAGATAGGTAGCGCTGGCCTTTTTCCATTTCTTTTCTCCTTTTCTTTTTCTGTTTTGATTTTCTGAAATGATTTTCAAATCCAAATCAAATGAGTTTGAATTCAAATATTCTCTAGGTTTTTATTTAGCAAACCTTGCACTCAAATGTGTGTCAAACACTACTGTTTATTCAAAACACTTTGATCAAATAAAAATAAAAATAAAAATAAAACCAAGCCTTTATGATATATATACAATAGGCATAATATTGGTTTTATTCACTCCTTTTGTTTTGAAACTTTGTTCAAACTTTTGATGGTGCCTAAGTTTGAATTTCAAACCTTACTGAACCAAAGCAAGTACTCTTCTCATTGGAAGATAGCACTAAGGCTAGAGCAAACTTACATGAAATAATGAGCATATATGCTTCTGTTTTGAAATGATTTGTTTGAAATGAAACTCATATGATCATGGATGCATGGATGATATGCATGAGTTTGAAACATGATTTTAGGGATGTTACAAATCCAACCCCCTTAAGGTGAATCTCGCCCTCGAGATTCGGATTGGCTAGCAAATAGGTGAGGGTGGTCTTTCCGAAGATCGTCTTCTCTTTCCCATGTTGCTTCCTCTTCGGAATGATGGTTCCACTGAACTTTGCAAAACTTGATAGTCTTAGTCCGTGTGACTCTTTCTGCAGTCTCAAGAATCTTGATAGGCTTCTCCTCATAAGTGAGATCACTTTCCAATTGTACCTCCTCCAAAGGTATAATATCCTTCAAAGAAGTTTCTTCCATTTCTGGATGACATTTCTTAAGCTGACTCACATGAAACACATTATGGACAGCTGACAAAGACTCTGGCAATTCAATTTCATAAGCAACTTCTCCTTTACGACTCAGAATCTTGAATGGTCCAACATATCTTGGGGCCAACTTCCCTTTGACTCCGAACCTCTTCACTCCACGAAGTGGCGACACTCTAAGATAAGCTCTATCACCAACTTCGTAGGTGACTTTTCTACGCTTAGGATCTGCGTAGCTTTTCTATCGGGACTGTGCTATCTTCAATCTGTCCTTAACCAACTTGACCTTCTCTTTGGCTTCTTTGATAAGTTCTGGTCCGAACAAACTTCTTTCTCCACACCATTCCACAACAATGGGGTGGTACATTTTATCCCGTAGAGAAACTCAAATGGTGCCATCTCAATGCTGGCTTGATAGCTGTTGTTGTAAGAAAATTCTGCGTAAGGCAGAATTTCATCCCAACTGGCTCCATAGTCTAGGGCACATGCCCTCAACATGTCTTCAAGAATCTGATTAGTCCTTTCTGTCTGTCCATCAGTTTGAGGATGAAAGGTAGTGCTGAATTCCAACCTCGTTCCCAATGACTCATGTAGCTGTCTCAAAAAATGGGAAGTGAATTGAGTTCCCCTATCAGACACAATACTTTTGGGTACTCCATGTAGACACACAATTCTGCTCATATAGATCTTGGCCAACTTAGCACTTGTATAGGTTGTCTTCACGGGTATGAAATGAGCCACTTTGGTTAGGCGATCCACTACTACCCAAATAGAATCATATCCTGACCGGGTCCTTGGTAATCCGGTAATGAAATCCATACCAATCTTGTCCCACTTCCAATCAGGAATAGGTAGTGGTTGAAGCAAACCCGCTGGTTTCTGATGTTCTGCTTTCACTCTACTACACACATCACATAAAGCAATATGCTCGGCGATGTCCTTCTTGAGATTATTCCACCAAAATCTTTCCTTCATGTCCATGTACATTTTGGTGTTACCCGGATGAATGGAATACGGTGAGTTGTGTGCTTCTTGCAAAATCAGTTTCCGAAGCTCCGGATCTTGTGGAACATGAATCGTTTCCATGCCATAAAGTACCCTGTTCGTCTTCATGGAATCCTTTGGCTTTTCCTTTTCCAATCTTTTCCTTAATCTCTTCAATTTCCTTATCAGTCTTCTGGGCTTCTTTGATCTTGTCCAACAGAGTGGGTTGAACATCCAAAGACATGAGATGTCCTTCGGGCACAATCTCCAATCTGAGATCTCTAAATTGGGCACACAAATCATCTGGCAATTCTCCTTTAGTAAGGCCATTCACAAAAACTTTACGGCTTAGAGCATCCGCTACAACATTTGCTTTACCGGGATGGTATTGCAAACTTAAGTCATAGTCTTTGATGAGTTCTAGCCATCTTCTTTGTCTCATGTTAATTTATTTCTGGGTGAAGATATACTTCAAACTCTTGTGATCTGTGAACACTTCACAACGCTTTCCCAAAAGATAGTGTCTCCATGTTTTGAGTGCATGGACAACAGAGGCTAACTCTAAATCATGAGTAGGATAGTTCACTTCATGAGTTTTGAGTTTTCTCGAGGCATAAGCCACAACTTTCCCGTCTTGCATAAGTATTGCACCCAAACCATGATGAGATGCATCACAATATACTTGGAAATCTTTTTCCAAGTCTGGTAAACACAAGACTGGTGCTGTCACAAGTCTCTTCTTCAATTCCTGAAAGCTGAGTTCACAACCTTCAGACCAAGCAAATTTCTTGTCTTTCTTTAGCAATTCTGTCATAGGCTTAGCTACCTTGGAGAAATTCTCAATGAACCTTCTGTAGTAACCTGCTAAGCCAAGGAAACTACGAACTTCTTTCACTGACTTGGGAGATTCCCATTCAGTTACGGCTGAAACTTTAGCATGATCAACTGCTACACCATCTCCTGACACAACATGTCCAAGAAATCCAACTTCATTTAGCCAGAATTCACACTTGATGAATTTGGCATACAGTTTATGCTCTATAAGCTTCTCAAGTATCAAACGCAAATGTCCTTCATGCTCTTCTTTGCTCTTGGAGTAGACTAAAATGTCATCGATGAAAACGACAACAAACTTATCAAGAAATTCCATGAACACTTTGTTCATCATATTCATGAAGTATGCTGGAGCATTGGTCAAACCAAATGGCATCACGGTATACTCATACAATCCATACCTTGTGGTGAAAGCTGTCTTAGGTATGTCTTGTTCTCTTATCTTGAGCTGAAAATAACCTGACCGGAGATCAATCTTTGAGAACACACAAGCTCCTTCAAGCTGATCAAACAAGTCATTGATTCTAGGCAAAGGGTATTTGTTCTTGATAGTCACCTCATTGAGTGAACGGTAATCTATGCATAACCTTTGACTTCTATCTTTCTTCTCCACAAACAAAACTGGGGCTCCCCAAGATGAAGAACTTGGTTGAATAAATCCTTTCTACAACTGCTCTCCAAGTTGTTTCTTGAGCTCTTTCAGTTCATCAACTGACATCTTGTATGGTCTATTTGCTATTGGTCCAGATCCTGGTAGCAAATCAATAAGGAACTCCACATCTCTATCTGGTGGCATTCCCGGCAATTCTTCCGGAAACACATCCGGATATTGTAGGGTTTCGTAGCATGGAAAACAAAATTTTTCTATCGCATGCAAACAAACAAGCCAAGATCTATCTACTAGATTGTAGCAACGATTCGATGGAATAACTTACCCTAGAAGATTCCAAAGTGTTTAACGAGAGCGGATTCTCGTGGGTGATGTAGTCGTACTCTTCCCGATCTCAAGATCGCGTGAAGCGATCCTTCCAAGGCTGCGTTAAAGCTGGCGCTCCAATCGGTCACACGCTTGGTACTCACGAAGACCTTCCTCTCCTTGTTCCAAAGAAAATGAGAGGTTGTAGCACTCTCCTCGCGATTCCGGCAGCACAACGGCGTGGTAACGGAAGTAGAGGGGAGATCTCGCAGGGCTTCTCCTTAAGCCGGAGCGAGTATGGTGGAGTATGAGAGAGTCATCAGTGTTCTAGGGTTTAGACACACCAAGGAGGGGATGCTAGAGCCGGCGGATAGGGTTTGGGGCACCCCAAGTCGGAGGCTAGGGCAAA
This sequence comes from Avena longiglumis, assembly GCA_030063025.1. Lineage (NCBI taxonomy): Eukaryota > Viridiplantae > Streptophyta > Magnoliopsida > Poales > Poaceae > Avena > Avena longiglumis. Next base: position 100,357,285 of record CP125973.1, on the reverse strand, counting down.
AACCCTAGGGGGCGGCAGCGGCTATGGTGGTAGGCGCCAAGCTAGGGTTTGAGGAGAGGTACTTGTGTGTGCTAGGAGGGAGCCCTGCCCCTCCTTATATAGGTGGAGGGGCCGGCGGCCAAGGGGGAGGGAGTCCCTCCCAACTCGGCTGGAGGGCGCCCGGTTGGAGGAGGAACTCCTCCCAACTCATTCCCCTTCCTCCTCTTTTCCACTTTCCAAATTTAGCCTTTGACTTTTCAATTTAGCTATTTGACTTTTCAAACTAGGATTTGAATTAATCCTTTATTTGGAACAGCGATGACACTTAGTACATGATGCAATCATTCCAACTTGCAATGACACATTCATGTACCCCTTCCCCTCCGGAGTGCCGGACATTCCGGAACCTTCTAGAACATTCCCGATGAAAACACCTAATCATTCCCAAACTCAAACGGACTTTCCTTATATGAATCTTATTCTCCACCATTCCGGATCTCCTCGTGATATCCGGATCCCATCCAAGACTCAACAACATTCGGTCTCTTTCTCATTCATTCCATAACTACTCAAACAACGTCGAATCCTTAAGTGTGTCTCCCTACGGTTCGTGAATTATGCGGACATGATCGAGACACTTCTCCGAACAATAACCAATAGAGGAATCTGGAAATTCATATGGCTCCCACATATTTCTACGATTACTTTGTGATCGAATGAACCACTTACATACGATACCAATTTCCCTTTGTCTCACGATAGTTTACTTATCCGAGGTTATGATCGTCGGTATCTCTGCATACCTAGTTCAACCTCGTTACCGATAAGTACTCTTTTCTCGTTCCCGTGGTATGTTATCCCTTGTGAGGCAGTCACATGCTTGCAAGCTAATTGGATGACATTTCACCGAGAGGGTCCAGAGTATATCTATCCGTCATATGGATGGACAAATCCCACTCTTGATCCATGTGTTTCAACCAATAATTTCCGAACACTCAATGCCACCTTTATAGCCACCCAGTTACGGTGTGGTGTTTGATGTCATCAAAGCATCCATCCGGCAAAGGTGATATGCATGATCTCATGGTCGAAGGAATTAGGTTACTATGTATCAGAAAGCATATAGCAATTGAACTATTGAAATGACTTGATCTTTATGCTACGCTTATCTATAGGAGTATGTCCATCATATCATTCTCCTAACGATATGATCTTGTTGTTAATAACATCTCAATGTTCATGATAGGTAAACCACAATCATCTATTAACCAACAAGCTAGTATTATATAGAGGCTTTACTAGGGACTTAAAATTAGGTTTACAAATCACACAAGTATTAATGTTTCCTTGTTAATACTATTATAGCATGAATGTAAACATTTATCATAAACACAAAGATATAATAATAACTACATTTATTATTGCCTCTAGGGCATATCTCCAACAGATATTCACTCACAATTGGCACACTGTCTATGCTAACCCCCTTAAGAGAATTTAGCATACTCCTTCTTGCTTCAAAGTTGGTCTTGAATCTGATCCTTTTATTTTCTGGAGTTGTGAGTGAGACAGTATGGTTGGCACAATCTATCACTCCCTTGTTCTTAGTCATCCAGTCCATTCCCAAAATGACATCGAATCCTTGGGAATTTAGGATTATCAAGTTAACGGGAAACTTATACTTCCCAAACTCTATGACTAGATCATGACATCCTAAATTCACTATCATTTATCCGCCAAGAGAACTTACTTTTATAGGACACCCAATAGTTTCTACCGGCAGTTCATTTCTTTCAACAAATGCTCTTGATATGAATGAATGAGATGCACCAGTATCAAAGAGAACAAATGCTGGAACAAAATTGAGTTTGAACTTACCAGCAACAGCATCAGGCTCCTCATAGATTTCCTCCACATTGATGTGGTTCACTTGTCCCTTCTGAAAAGGGTTGGGCTTGTTGGGTCCTTCAACTTTCTTTTCTGGGCATTCATTTGCATAATGCCCCATCTTCTTGCACTTGAAGCACTCAACCTGACTAATGTCCTTCTTGACAGGCTGGCTTCCACTGCCACTTCCACTACCACTGTGGTGGCTCTTATATCCACCCTTGTGGTTCTTGTACTTGTCATTGTCATGACTACGGTGATGCTTGTTGTCATGACGGTTGTGGTTGTGGAGCTTGTTGAATTTCCCATGCTTGTGGGATCCTGAGCTTCCACTATCATCATAATGGGAACGTTTGTGAGACGATCCCGAGTTGTGCTTGTCTGAGTGCTTTCTCTTCCTGCTTTCAACTTGCTTCATTTTGCTCTCCAAAATAGCAGCCTTATCCCAAAGAGACTGGTATGTGGGAACATAGGCTACTGATAGCTGCAAGTTCAGTTCATCATTCAACCCTTCAAGAAACTTTTCCTTCCTCTTAGCATCGGTGTCAACTTCATCCGGTGCATAACACGCCAGATTGTTGAACTCCTCAATATATTCAGCCACGCTGCGGTGGCGCTGCTTCAGATTATGGAATTCTTTCTTCTTCAGACTCATCACTCCAGATGAGATATGAGCAGTACGAAATCCATCCTCAAAGATAGCCCATGTCACATCTTCTATGGGAGTGGTGATCTGGAAGTTATCCCACCAAGTGGCGGCTGGTCCTTCCAAAGAAATGTCTTTCAATCGACCTTTTACGCATCAAGACATTACGGTTACCAAGTCCTTGTTCACAGAGCGTAGCCAATCATTGGCCACCATGGGATCAGTTGTTCCTGAGAACTTTGCTGGCCTCAATCTCAAGAACCTGGTAAGCATGTCAAAACCCGGTGGGTTGTTGTTGTTGTTGTTGTTGTTGTTTTTGTTGTTATCGTTGTTATTGTTGTTGTTGTTGTTGTTTTTTTTTTTTTGGTTCTGGATGAACGTCGTCATCATTTGCATCAGCTGAGTCTGAGCTGACATCATTTGCTGCATTTCTGGAGTGATGTTGTTGTTGTTGGGGTTGGGATTGGCACGACGGGGAGGCATCTGTGGTTTGTTCAATAGAGATAAGAATGAGATACCCATAGATGCTTTAATGCACAATACATCACATAAACAATCACAAACCATGCATCATAGAAATAATAGTTCAACAATAAAAACGACAAGTTCGCAAAGTAAACACACAAATAACAAGCCATCCACATGTTGGATGGTCATTGTGACACAAATAAAGTATGATAAATAAATGATAAATGAGTAGTCAAATCTACTCCTCGGCATCAACCTCCTCCTCAACAAAGGTAAGACCTGCATTCTCCATTGCGGTCTTGTATTCCTCGACATTGGCGGTCAAGGTCTCTACTTTGGCTTTGAGAGCCCTCTTCTGGGAACGAAGCCTCTCAATCACCGTCTGCTGATGCTCGAGCTCGAAGTCCTTGGCCTGCAGTTCTTCAGTCATGTCCCGGATCCTCTTGTTCCTATCCTGGACTCGCTTCTCCCGACTCTTGAACTTTCTGTCCTGGCTCTTGTAGCATCCCATTTGTCTAACAACTGTAATGATACTTGGTCTAGTAATATAATGGCTACTTCCTACATATAATTGTTGCATCATAATTATATCATGCTCATGTCATCATGCCACCTTGCATTTGAGCATCATATAAAACCCTTTTTGGTTTGGTTCTTCTCTCATATGCATTGTTAATTGTATTTGCCTCTTGATATTGTATTTGGTTATTGATATAATGTTTAAATGCCCAAGTTGAGTTGGGGGCATATCTTTTATTCCACTCCACCACCCTTTCTTTCACCACCTTATAATTCCACCATTCCATTATCCATGAGCTTGTATTCTATTCTCTTTTGGAATTTTAATCTAGCTCATGGGAGATAGGATGGATCTACTTCTATAAATTCTTTTACTTGGCCTTACTCCACATTTTGGGAAAAGCATAGGAATAATGCCATGCTTATTATTTTGTTTTCACAAGATTAAGACATGGCATTTAATACCCTTGCATGGTCCATGCAACCATCTCCATCTTTTGACCTCCTTTGTTTTTATTCGATCTTTTGAGTGAATCTCCCATCTATCTCTCTACCTCATTTCATGCTTGATCTTGTTGGGATCATGTCAAAACCCTACACCCATTCCCCATCCATGCAAGCCATGTGTGAGCATTTTCCCCTTTATCTCTAAAAAAACCCTAATCCCTCTCCCTACCCCTCTTTCAAACCCTAAACCTATCTACCATGCCACTACACCTCTCTCTCTAATCCCCCTCCTTTCTCTAACCTAGTTAACACTAAACCTAGTCTTCCTCTAACCTAACCCTAGTTACACCATCTCCCCCTCTCACCTCACCTCTCCTCTCACCAACCCGAGCTACCCTACCCATCCCTAGCAAAACCCTAACCGAGCCTCCCCTCTCTCTCTCCCTCTCTTCTCTCCCTGCCATGAGGGCCCCCTAGCCTGAGCCTCTCCTCCAACCCTAGCTCACCCGAGCCTACCTCCCCTCTCTCCTTCTCTCTGCCAGCAGCCCCACCCGAGCCAGTTCCCTCCTCCACCGTCCCTGCCGTCCCCACCTGGCAGCCCCCATCACCACCTCACCCTGCTCCTGCCCCGAGCTCCAGCTCGATCACGTGCTCGAGGAGAAGAAAAAGGTGGCCACCCTACCACCTTTTCCACCCCGAGCCCCCACGCCATCTACCCCTCTCTCCCGTCCTTATCTACTCCCCACGGCCTCTCCTGCATCTCCCAGATCCCCTAGAGCCGTGCCCTACCCCCTCTTCCTCCCCCTTCTACCACACATCCACCCCGACGACCTCATCGTCGACCTCCACCTCCCCTACCCTTTCCAGCCGGTGGCGTGGTGATCGAGGGTGTCGAGGAAGATCCCGCGGCTCCCCTGCTTCACCTCGTACGCGCCAGCGAGGAGGAGGAGGACCCTAGGCTCGCCAGGACCGGCGCCGCCCCGACAAAACCCTAATCTCGCCGGCCGCCAGCCCCGTCAACGATCTGCTGCGCCCCCGCCCGATCCAACACCGCCGACCACCTCGCGGTGAGCCAACCTCCCTCCTAGACATCCTCGCGGCCACCGTCGTTTCCTGGACACGCCGATCGTTGCGTCGAGCACGCTCGGTGCACCGACGAGCGGCTCCGCCGCCTCCCACGCGCAAACCTAACTGCGTCGCTCCCGCCAACAACCCCCATCTAGCCCGGTGGTCTCGCGTCTGCGCGCGCCCACGTCGGGTTCGAGCCTCATTGCCATGCGCAAGACGCCAGACGGTGGAGAAGATCCACAGTTCCGCGGCGCCGTTTTACAGAAAACCCCCCACCTTTTTGTTTCTTCAACCCGCGCTCCTGCCGAGCCCACCGTCAGCCTCTCTGCACGTTTTGCAGAACACCCCCTAGCCTTTTTAAATCTCAACCCGCACTCCCACGGATGCCCCACGTGTCACGCCAGCGCTGTGTGGGTCCAAGGTGGTCGACCCACATCATTCATAGGGACTAGGTTATCTGCGGTGTAAAAAGCTTTTATCCGCGCGCTGTGTCCCAGTCAGCCCTGACCCCACTGGTCAGTGTCGATGGCTAGAATCTGGCTGAGTAACAAAAGCTTTTCTGTAATTCTGTTTTAATTCAAATCTTTTCAAATTTAATTTAAATTCAAATTCAAATCAGTATTTAAATAACTTTCAAAATACAAATCCAAATAATACAAATAATATATGTTTTCAAATCAGAAAAATATGAGGAATTCAAATATGCTATCCAAAATATATTTTGAACCCTTAAAATTCCAAGTTGTCTAAAATTACAACAAAATGCCCTTTTGCCTTATTTATTTAATAACTTTTGATTTATAACTCCAAATTTGACAAATGATATGTCTAAAATGATTAGCTCGATGAGACCTTTCTGTTTATGCATTCCATGTTCTGTTTTGCAGCATGCATCATATAAATATTGAATAATCAGAACTGTTTATGGGAGTAAAACATGCCTAAATAATTTAATAAAGTGCTTAATTATTGTTTCACCTCACCCATGCCATGCTACTTCATTGCCATGCAAATTGTGCATCATTCATCATGGCATGATTGTTTGCTTCTTGCATTTTTATTCCTATGCTTGTGCACTTTATTTATATTGGCCCTTGTTTGTTTGGTTCTTCTTCGAATAGACACTGAGCAGGGGATATATCAAGAAACCCAGGAGCACTACCCAGATCCTTCTCTCGCTTCAACTGAGCTGCCAGGCAAGCACTACCACATGCTTGCATACATACAGTACCTATTGCCTCTATCTTATTATTGCATCATCGAGTCGCGATTGCATTAATCTGAATCCCAAGTACTGCATAGCCTTTACTTTTAAACCCCACCTAAGCTTGTTCCTCCATCCCATGAGCCATTACTACAGGAGTTGTTTGAGGCATGCGAGTCGTAGAACAGCATGTGTAGGGTATGTGAGTGTCTGATGGATAACGAGGTACCTAAACAACTTAACCTGAGTAGTATGGGATAACTAATGAAAGTGGCACCGGTGAGCAATATCTGCTATTTGGTTTTTCATGCTCACTTGTGTCCTGTGAGGACCCGAGTACTTGATTCCTGTTCCTTGAATATTCGCTATCCACATCCGGAGGATTATGGGACCCCGAGCCAGAGCTTGATTCATTCTTATTTCTTGGGCCACAAACTAGTTTGAGGTTTTATTTACTATCCTGCCTATGCCATGTTTTATCGCTTCATTTAAATTGTGCGATGTACTGCACTGCTTAGGATCGGGACACGTTTGGCAGTATCGACAAGCTGATCACACTTTGGGTTCCCGATACCATTCCACCCAAACCTTGAGTCCGTCTCGAGTCACTAACTTCGCTAGGGTAGCTTAATGGGGTGGCCCCCTGAAATATTTCTGAATCTTGTGATTGCTTTGTCGTGAAAGCCTCGTTGGGTTTTGATTTGGTTTTTCCGAGGTTGATCGAGTGTGTGTTGCTATTTGTGCACCCCTGCAGGGTAAAACTTTCTGAAAGCCGTGTCCGCGGTTATGGACGACTTGGAGCACAGTTTCTCGATCATAGACAAGCATAACTAAAGTACCGCTTTAATTTGACTAAGTAACTGACTAGTAAATAGTGCAACACTCATGGAATGGATAATAAAACTGCCAACGGATGGGGGTGTTCCGCTTCCTGGTGTTTAGGAGGAGGATGGATCTGCTGATATTACAATATATCATTGTCATTTATTCACGGACATCCGCTCATCTTTGGTTAGGCGGATGGTTAGCGAGTATCTATAGAATTGCTAGGTATTATCTTTTTGCTGCAATTCGTCACCAGGTTGTGTCCCCTTTAGAGGCATAAAGACTTCTTTGCCGAAAATTCTAGGGTCTCACACGATAAATTATTTGATTCAGATGAATGTACACTCACGAGATGGATACGGGTGGAGGAGACGGACGACGTGGGCAACGATCATTCGTGTAGAGATTCCGAACGGGATCCGTGAGATCTGTGCGGGATGTGTTTATTTATGGGGCATCTTATGCCGATTTGCTTCTTATCCGTACTCGGATCTTGTTTGCCGCTCACCGATACTCGATGTTTGATGTATGAGGAGATATCCTAAACTATTATATCTACCTAGGACATTTGAATCTTGCTGTATGGGCTGCTATATATTTCTTTTTAGATGGAATGGCTCATGTACTGTTGTATGGTGGCTTGCATACATACTCATTTGTGTATGTAGTTGATCCTTCGACGCCGACACGCCCGTTCTTGTCCCGATGTTCGGAAATGGTTGGGACGGGAAAGGTTCACCTGTGAGTGGCATTTGGGCCCCACCGCATTATTTCAACCATTTCGCTCATCCAGGCTTGTAACTAGGAGCGTAATTCACCGAGGTAGTTACAATTGGTATCGAGCCATCCCGCCTTCGTGGTCTCAACCAAATGGTCGTTGTCTAGCAAATATTTTTGGTAGCTATGTATACTAGGAAAACAAAACACGAGAGTAGGACTGCTTCCATTTTCTTCTTACCCACCCACCCACCCTTTTCTCGTAAGGAAGTGTAACGCTTTCAATCCTCTTCTTAACAGTTCAAACTAGGATTCACGTGTTCGGCTCCGTAGTACCATAGGTGTGTGTGTGTGTGTGTGTAATTCCTTGTCTATCTGTTGCATCCAAGTTGTTATCACAATCGGCCTTTTGGTTATCAACTGTTGGTACATTCCATACCGACAGGCTTTTGCAAACCGACGCGATCTATCTGATTCGTTGTATACCGCCGCGATCTGTCTTACTCTTTGTTATCCGACGTTATCTTGTTTGGGGTGCTCGTTCCGTAGTTACTAATCTTTAGGTTCATCGTGAGGATAAGGGGTTAGGATATGTGTTCTACTTATTCATGTGCGGAGTAATGATTTGAGTGCGGGATGGAGTCGCGACCATACCACTACTCTTATCATTCGCTTTTGTATATTGAATTGGTAAAGTCACTAATCTTGATTCGTTAAGTGGTTTTGCGCATCTAATGGTATTTTAATGCCGAAATTTGCGGAAATTTTTTCTTTGATATATCTGTGTACCACACTCCTTTTCAGTCGTGTGCGATATGCTTAATATCCTCTAGGTGATTTGAACTTTGTTGATATTTTAATATCATCTTAGTAAATTGTATCCTTTAATCTTGGTTAATTCCATCTTGGTACTATTTTGGATTATTATTATTCTCCATTATAGTACTGACTTGTGTTTTATATCAATCACAGGATGGCACCACCACGCCGCTCGATGAGGACATACCACCGAATGGGTCCGTTGTCAAACATCGCCAATGTCTTGGCAGAATGCAGCAGAACCAAGCAGCTTTTGAAGAGAGTGTCTGAGGAATGAGTTTGCTCGCTACCTCCACCTCCCAAGCGAGGAGACATCAAAAGCTCAAGTTCAACCCACGCCAATTTTATGTTTCGATCAACCACTTGATGTCGATGATTGGTTGCGTGAGATGTCAAGGCTACCGACGACGCTGATGTTCCCGAGCAAGAATGGGTAAAGTGTGCCACTCACCTTCTCAAGGGAGATGCAGCTCGGTGGGAGAATTACCAAGGCAACCGCACCGGTTTTCAGCCTACTTGGGAACAATTCACTGAGCGTTCAAAGAGCAAAGATTCGAAATTGTCATGGAGAGGATGAAGGAATTGTTTCTCAACCTCAAGCAGGGAAATGACAATGTCAATACCTACATCAGGAACTTCATGAACCTTTCTCGTTATGGTGGCGATGAGATCTCCGATGACAAGAAGAAGCAAAAGAGGTTCCGGCAAGGGCTCAATGCATCGATTAAATATGCAATCACACATGCAAGGCCGACGTCTTTTCTAGAACTTCAAGATACAACTGCAGAAGAAGCAAGTAAGCAAGTGTTTGAGGAGTCAAAGAAACACAACCATGAGGCAAGAAGCTCTTCCTATGTCAACTCCTTCTAAGCGCCGTGTCCGGGTTCCTAACACCCCATCGCCGCCTCCTCCACTAAGACCTTCAAGCTTGGCAAGGCCAACAAACTTCCTCACCGCTGCTCCGGGGCTACAACCACCACTACCCGAGCGCTGGCGGAGTCCTCGCTACGTTGCTCCACGCCCACCGGTGCTTGTTTCACTTGGAGACACTGGGCATCGATCGAACCGTCTGATGAAAACAAAGCTCTTCCTCCACCAACTCCAAGATCTGCGGCAAGCTCTCCTATGGTTCGTGCACCACCACCTCGGCTCAACATCAACACCAAGCCCGGGTCTCATCGTTGCTCGTGCTAACCGTGTCAATGCCGCTCGAGCATACACCTGGAGTTGTGATGGGTATGCTTCCCGTTAAATCAGTCCCTGCACGAGTTTTGTTTGATTCTGGTGCTTCGCATTCTTTTGTTTCGCATAAGTTTGCGCATGAGCATGATCTGGATATGGTTCCCTTATCACGTCGTCTGGTGGTACAATCTCCTGGTTCAAACATGAGGGCTGTCCATATCAGCCATGGCAATCAAATTGAGATTGGTGGCTCTTCGTTCTCGGTGTCCTTAATTGTTCTGGGCAATTCTGACATTGATGTCATCTTGGGCATGGATTGGTTGACAACAAATGCAGCTGTGATTGATTGTGCTGAACGCTCGGTTTCTCTGAAGATTCCTGAAGGCCATATAGTCTTTTCTCCAAGTCTGGCTCCTCCTATCCAGCTTTTCTCTTTGGCGGCTCTTAATGATGATGCTATGGAAGCTATTCAGAGTGTTCCGGTGGTCTGTGAGTTCCCAGATGTCTTTCCTGAAGAGTTGCCAGGTATGCCTCCGGATCGTGAGGTTGAGTTTGTAATTGAGCTTGAACTCGAACTCCTATCTCCAAGCGGCCTTATAAAATGGGTCTCATTGAGTTGGCTGAACTCAAACGTCGCTTGATGAACAAGAGAAGTTGGGTTTCATTCAACACAAGACTTCTTCTTGGGGTAGCCCAACAATCTTTGTGAAGAAGCGAGACAGATCGATAGACTTTGTGTTGACTATCGGCTCTCAATGCTAAAACCATCAAGAATAAATATCCCTTCCGCGGATTAATGATCTCTTCTTGATCGCCTAGTTGGAGCTGTGGTGTTCTCTAAGCTTGACTTGAGAAGTGGTTATCACCAAATCAAGATTCGCAAGGAAGATGTGCCTAAAACAGCTTTCACCACCCGCTATGGCTCAGATGAGTACACGGTCATGTCTTTCGGTCTCACCAACGCACCTGCCACCTTCTCGAGGCTCATGAACTCGGTTTTCATGGAGTATCTTGATAAGTTCGTTGTGGTCTATCTGGATGACATCCTAGTCTATTCTAAGTGAAAGGAAGAACATGAAGAACACCTTTGGTGTGTCCTAAACAAGCTTCGTGAGAACCGCTTGTATGCAAAGTTCTCAAAGTGTGAGTTTTGGCTGCCTCAAGTAACCTATCTTGGTCACGCCATCTCTACTAAAGGAATTACAGTCAATCCGGAAACTGTAAAGACAACTGTTGAATGGCTTCCTCCTGTAAATGTCAAAGAAGTGCGGAGTTTCCTTGGTTTGGCTAGTTATTGCCGTCGCTTCGTTCAGAACTTTTCGAAGAGAGCGAAGCCTCTTACCGATCTCCTCAAGAAAGGCAAGAAATACCTTTGGACTCCTGCATGTCAAACAAGCTTTGAGACACTCAAAGAGAAGCTCACTTCCACACCAGTCTTGGTTCCTCTAGATACATCTAAGCCTTTCCAGATATTCTGTGACGCATCTTTGCAAGGATTGGGTGCGGTCCTTATGCAAGAAAAACAAGTTGTTGCTTATGCCTCTCGACAGTTGAAGATGCATGAGATCAACTATCCTACACATGACCTCGAGCTCGCAGCAGTTGTCTTTGCTTTGAAACTATGGAGGCACTACTTGCTTGGCAAACTGCTAGAAATCTTTTCGATCACAAGAGTCTCAAGTATATCTTCACTCACCTGATCTCAACCTTCGCAAAGGAGGTGGATTGAAGCAATCAATGATTTTGATTTGACCATCAACTACACTCGGCAAAGCTAATGTCATGGCCGATGCTCACCGCAAAGCTTATGTCAACAACCTCATGATGGAAGAACAATGACCTCTCTTGTGCGAGGAATTCCGTCACTCAACCTTGAAATTGTGGAACAAGGGCATCTCATGAACCTTCCGCTACCTCTCTTGGAAGAAAAGGTTCGCTCTCGTCGACTTGGTGATCCGCACACCAAAAGATCATCTCAAAACTTCACTTCAAGTATGAGTCCTTCCGTCGATGATCAAGGCACGCTTTTCTTTGAACACCGGATGTTTGTTCAACTACCCGGTTTGAGAGAGCAAGTTCTCAAGGAGGCGCATGATTCGTTCTTTCTATCCACCGGCAGACAAAGATGTACATGGACTTGAAAACACAATATTGGTGGCCGGATTGAAACGATATTGTGCCAAGTATGTCTCGGAGTGTGATGTCCGCAGAGTGAAAGCTGTCCATCAGAAACCTTACGGTCTTCTGCAGCCATTGAAACCCCCAGAATGGAAATGGGAGAAAGTAGAGATGGACTTCATCACTGGTTTTCCAAGGTCGCAGAAGGGCAACAATGCAATCTTTGTTGTCATTGACAGGCTTTCTAAAGTGGCTCACTTCTTCCCGTCAAGGAAACAATTTCGAATTCAGTTGGTGAGCTCTATATCAATGTAATTGTCTCTCGTATGGGGTTCGCTTGAGATCGCCTGCACTGGGAGCATCTTCACTTCCAAGTTCGGGAAAGTTTCCAAAATGCTTTGGGAACAAAATTGAACTTCAAAGACAGCTACCACCCTCAGTCGCAAGGACAAGTTGAAAGGATCAATCAGATTCTGGAGGATATGCTCCGTGCTTGCGTCATCTCTTTTGGCATGAAGTGGGAAGAATGTCTTCCTTATGCTGAATTCTCTTACAACAACAGCTTCCAGAAAAGCCTAAAGATGGCACCATTTGAGGCTCTCTATGGTCGCAAATGCAGAACTCCGATTGGTTGGTCGGGTGCAGGAGAAAGAATTTGGTTTGGCCCTGACATTGTAACTCAAGCGGAGGAGTCGGTGCACATCATTCTTGAAAATCTGAAGATTGCTCAAAGTCGCCAGAAGAGCAATTATGACAGAAAGTACACGGACATGGTGTATGTCCCTGGTGATCTCGTTTACCTTCGTGTCACTCCCATGAAAGGCACGCACCGTTTTGGTATCAAAGGAAAGCTGGCTCCTAGATACATCGGTCCATTCAAAATTCGTGGAAGAAAAGGAGAAGTTGCTTATGCTCTTGAGCTCCCGGAAAAACTCAAGGTCCATGATGTTTTCCACATCTCTCAACTCAAGAAGTTCTTCAAGGATCCCGGCAGGACCGTGGATCATGAGCTAATCAATCTCTAAGAAGACCTGTCTTATCAAGAACACCCCACAAAAATCCTTGAGATCACAGAAAGAAGGACTCGCAACAAGTCCATCAAGTTCTGCAAGGTGCAGTGGTCGCACCATTCCGTTGATGAAGCCACTTGGGAGCGTGAAGATGAACTCCGTGCCAACTATCCTACCCTATTTGAGTCTTCTTATTCTTCCTAGAATCCCGGGGCGAGATTCCTATTTAGTGGGGGAGAGTTGTAGCATCCCATTTGTCTAACAACTGTAATGCTATTTGGTCTAGTAATATAATGGCTACTTCCTACATATAATTGTTGCATCATAATTATATCATGCGCATGTCATCATGCCACCTTGCATTTGAGCATCATATAAAACCCTTTTTGGTTTGGTTCTTCTCTCATATGCATTGTTAATTGTATTTGCCTCTTGATATTGTATTTGGTTATTGATATAATGTTTAAATGCCCAAGTTGAGTTGGGGGCATATCTTTTATTCCACTCCACCACCCTTTCTTTCACCACCTTATAATTCCACCATTCCATTATCCATGAGCTTGTATTCTATTCTCTTTTGGAATTTTAATCTAGCTCATGGGAGATAGGATGGATCTACTTCTATAAATTCTTTTACTTGGCCTTACTCCACATTTTGGGAAAAGCATAGGAATAATGCCATGCTTATTATTTTGTTTTCACAAGATTAAGACATGGCATTTAATACCCTTGCATGGGCCATGCAACCATCTCCATCTTTTGACCTCCTTTGTTTTTATTCGATCTTTTGAGTGAATCTCCCATCTATCTCTCTACCTCATTTCATGCTTGATCTTGTTGGGATCATGTCAAAACCCTACACCCATTCCCCATCCATGCAAGCCATGTGTGAGCATTTTCCCCTTTATCTCTAAAAAACCCTAATCCCTCTCCCTACCCCTCTTTCAAACCCTAAACCTATCTACCATGCCACTACACCTCTCTCTAATCCCCCTCCTTTCTCTAACCTAGTTAACACTAAACCTAGTCTTCCTCTAACCTCACCCTAGTTACACCATCTCCCCCTCTCACCTCACCTCTCCTCTCACCAACCCGAGCTACCCTACCCCATCCCCAGCAAAACCCTAATCGAGCCTCCCCTCTCTCTCTCTCTCTCCTCGCCATGAGGGCCCCCGAGCCTCTCCTCCAACCCTAGCTCACCCGAGCCTACCTCCCTCTCTCCTTCTCTGCCCGGCCCCCACCCGAGCTTCCTCCTCCACCGTCCCCGTCCCCACTGGCAGCCCCATCACCACCTCACCTCCTGCCCCGAGCTCCAGCTCGATCACGTGCTCGAGGAGAAGAAAAAGGTGGCCACCCTACCACCTTTTCCACCCCGAGCCCCCACGCCATCTACCCCTCTCTCCCGTCCTTATCTACTCCCCACAGCCTCTCCTGCATCTCCCAGATCCCCCAGAGCCGTGCCCTACCCCCTCTTCCTCCCCCTTCTACCACACATCCACCCCGACGACCTCACTGTCGGCCTCCACCTCCCCTACCCTTTCCAGCCGGTGGCGTGGCGATCGAGGGTGTCGAGGAAGATCCTGCGGCTCCCCTGCTTCACCTCGTACGCGCCAGCGAGGAGGAGGACCCCAGGCTCGCCAAGACCGGCGCCGCCCCGACAAAACCCTAATCTCGCCGGCCGCCAGCCCCGTCAACGATCTGATGCGCCCCCGCCCGATCCAACACCGCCGACCACCTCGCGGTGAGCCAACCTCCCTCCTAGACATCCTCGCGGCCACCGTTTCTCACGGACACGCCGATCGTCGTCGCGCCGAGCACGCCGACGCAGCGCGCTGCCGCCGCTCCCACGTCGCGCAAACCCTACCTAGCTCGCCCGCCTCCTGTCAACAACCCCATCTAGCCCAATGGTGGTCGCGCGCGCCTACGTCGCGAGTTACGTAAACCCCCACCTTTTTGTTTCTTCAACCCGCGCTCCTGCCGAGCCCACCGTCAGCCTCTCTGCACGTTTTGCAGAACACCCCCTAGCCTTTTTAAATCTCAACCCGCACTCCCACGGATGCCCCACGTGTCACGCCCACGGGCGCCGCCTGCAGGGTCCGCGTGGCGTCGGCCCCACATCATTCACAGGACTAGGTTATCTGCGGTGTAAAAGCTTTTATCCGCTACCGTGTCCCGGCCACCGACTTAATCGGCCGGTGTCTATGGCTAGAATCATTTGAGTAACAAAAGCTTTTCAGTAATTACTTTTAATTCAAATCTTTTCAAATTTAATTTAAATTCAAATTCAAATCAGTATTTAAATAACTTTCAAAATACAAATCCAAATAATACAAATAATATATGTTTTCAATCAGAAAAATATGAGGAATTCAAATATGCTATCCAAAATATATTTTGAACCCTTAAAATTCCAAGTTGTCTAAAATTACAACAAAATGCCCTTTTGCCTTATTTATTTAATAACTTTTGATTTATAACTCCAAATTTGACAAATGATATGTCTAAAATGATTAGCTCGACGAGACCTTTCTGTTTATGCATTCCATGTTCTGTTTTGCAGCATGCATCATATAAATATTGAATAATCAGAACTATTTATGGGAGTAAAACATGCCTAAATAATTTAACAAAGTGCTTAATTATTGTTTCACCTCTCCCATGCCATGCTACTTCATTGCCATGCAAATTGTGCATCATTCATCATGGCATGATTGTTTGCTTGTTGCATTTTTATTCCTATGCTTGTGCACTTTATTTATATTGGCCCTTGTTTGTTTGGTTCTTCTTCGAAAATACACTGAGCAGGGGATATATCAAGAAACCCAGGAGCACTACCCAGATCCTTCTCTCGCTTCAACTGAGCTGCCAGGCAAGCACTACCACATGCTTGCATACATACAATACCTATTGCCTCTATCTTATTCTTGCGTCATCTAGTCGCGATTGCATTAATCTGAATCCCAAGTACTGCATAGCCTTTACTTTTAAACCCCACCGAAGCTTGTTCCTCCATCCCATGAGCCATTACTACAGGAGTTGTTTGAGGCATGCGAGTCGTAGAACAGCATGTGTAGGGTATGTGAGTGTCTGATGGATAACGAGGTACCTAAACAACTTAACTTGAGTAGTATGGGATAACTAATGAAAGTGGCACCGGTGAGCAATATCTGCTATTTGGTTTTTCATGCTCACTTGTGTCCCGTAGGACCCCGAGTACTTGATTCCTGTTCCTTGAATATTCGCGCTATCCACATCCGGGAGGATTATGGGACCCCCCTGAGCCAGAGCTTGATTCATTCTTATTTCTTGGGGCCACAAACTAGTATGAGGTTTTATTTACTATCCTGTACCTATGCCATGTTTTACTGCTTCATTTAAATTGTGCGATGTACTGCACCTGTACTGTTTAGGATCGGGACACGTTTTCGTGGTATCGACAAGCCCAGTCACACTTTCGGGTTCCCGTTCTGACCGCCCACCCAAACCTTGAGTCTGTCTCGAGTCATTAACTTCGCTATGGTAGCTTAATGGGGTGGCCCCTGAAATATTTCGAATCGTGATTGCTTTGTCGTGAAGGCCTCGTGGGTTTTGATTTGGTTTTTCCGAGGTTGATCGAGTGTGTGTTGCTATTTGTGCACCCTGCAGGTAAAACTTTCAAAGCCGTGTCCGGTTATGGACGACTTGGAGCACGTTTTCGATCATAGACAAGCATAACTAAAGTACCGTTTTAATTTGACTAAGTAACGACTAGTAAATAGTGCAACACTCATGGAATGGATAATAAAACTACCAACGGATGGGGGTTGTTCGCTTCCTCATTGGTAGCGAGGAGGAGGATGGATCTGATATTACTGTTATAATCGTTGTCATTTATTCACGGACATCCGCTATCTTTGGTTAGGCGGATGGTTAGCAGTATCTATAGAATTGCTAGGTATTATCTTTTGCTGCAATTGCCACCCAGGTTGTGTCCCCTTTAGAGGCATAAAGACTTCCGAAAACCCTAGGGTCTCACACGATAAATTATTTGATTCAGATGAACAGGTACACTCACGAGATGGATACTGGGTGGAGGAGACGGACGACGTGGGCAACGATCATTCGGTGTAGAGATTCCGGGAACGGGGATCCGTGAGATCTGTGGGCGGGATGTGTTTATTTATGGGGCATCTTATGCCGATTTGCTTCTTATCCGTACTCGGATCTTGTTTGCCGCTTCCGCCTAATACTCTGATGTTTGATGTATGAGGAGATATCCTAAACTATTATATCTACCTAGGACATTTGAATCTTGCCGTATGGCGTTGCTATATTTCCTTTCTTTTTAGATGGAATGGCTCTGATGTACTGTTGTATGGTGGCTTGCATACATACTCATTTGTGTATGTAGTTGATCCCTTCGCCTGCCGATTACGCCGCCCGTTCTTGTCCCGATGTTTGGAAATGGTTGGGACGGCCGAAAGGTCTACCTGTGAGTGGCATTTGGTCCCCACCGTACTATTTCAACCATTTCCGCTCATCCAGGCTTGTAACTAGGAGCGTAATTCACCGAGGTAGTTACAGCTCTCGAACTTTGCCTCCATCTCCTTGACTATCTCATCTTGCTCCGCGAAGAGCTTGTCCTTCTCGCGAAGCTTCACATGGAGTTCGTCATTGTTGAGCATGACGTTGGTCCTATCAGAGTCCACGTGCCTAATGAGAGCCTCTAAGTCCTGGAGGTATAGACGAATCGGCTCCGCTGTCTCCCTCGAAGTGTCCTCGAAGTGTCCTCGAAGTCGATGGCCTCTCAATCCTCATCACGTCTACCGAAGACGTGGAAGTGAGTACCTCTAACCTGTCGAGAGTGTCTCCCTAGCAGACGTCCTATCAGATCCTGCATGACTACCTCAAGGCCTCTCTCCTTGTCATCGTGCATGAGCTTGAAGATGATAGCCTCCGTGGTAGGATCAGTCTGGCGTCCGGGCTGACTGACCTTGAAACCCCAAAGGTCTTTCCTCTCAAACTTGGTGAGGGGAAGCACCATGATGGTAGGAAGAGGGAGATTGAGCAAAGTAGTGAGCTCAATAATACGAGGACCAAAGCGAGTTCCCTAGAACTCCTCAACAGTGCTGATGGTAACATTAGGCATCTATTTATAAGATAGAAAAAGTTAGAACAACACAATTTAAGATAAAACACAAGGCAAAGCATCACATGCATATCTTTGAAAATCAAAACACACAAGTCATGGCATACATGAATCCATTACATCAACCAAGGTTCAACTTATTTCAAGCAACATTTGGAAAATAGGTGATAGGTGGTGGTCCAACTAATGAAGTACGTTTACAATCCTATCTCACTGGATCTGTTGGCTAACATAATGTTTCTAGAAGCAATCAGTCTATCTTGCTCACATGACTCCATCACTAAGTCTATAATGTCTCCTCTTAAGGTTTGGTTGGTAGACTCCAACTCTTGGGTATGTTTCTTCTCTTCCTTTAAGTCATTTTGGAGGTTGAGCATTCTGCACTTGACTCTATCACCAAGTTCTTTGATGGTCCTCCAAGCTGCATCCTTTGCTGAATCAAAGAATGTAGTGTGCACCACTGAATTGGTGAACATGCAGAATCCTGATTCCTTGTGGTTGTCTTCCTTGTTTTTATACAAGTGAAGTTGCACCCACCAGTACTCAACTCCTTCATCCATCACAGGAAAGCCTTTGTACACAGCTGCACCATGTATTCCCATTGCAACCATGAGGTCCTTGAGAGCCTTGGGGAATTCCGTCTCACACTCCAAAGTCATTGTCATGAGTGGTCCTTTCCTCACGAATTCGTTGATGGAGTTCATCTACAAATAGAGATGAGAAAGAAGATTAGAAAAGTTTACGAGAAGAATAGACAAGTGTAGAAATTGTTGAAAATTTTCCTTAGTGGTTTCCAATCCTAGGGTCATAATCCTACAGGCAACACAGTGCTCTGATACCATCTATAAGATCCCTCCTTTATAAAGGACAAAGGATCCCTGTGATTGCAATGCTAGTCCCTGGATCATTGCTAGCATCCACAGTTTAAGATGAAGTACGCAGAAACAAAGGTCATTATTACAGTCATTCCAGACACAAACATAGTCTTTACAACTCCAAGGCCACATGCCTAATACAAGAGTTTGAATAAGTAAATAAATAAAAGTCTTCATCTTCATGTGCCACAGGCAAACATGTTGAGTGTAGACTCATGACTCCTAATCCTCATCAGAGTAACCTGCAACATCACAAGTTACAGCCACAGTGGGTCAATACATTGGAATAGTATTGGCAAGTGATACCTTTGTATAATTTAGGTGGACTAGATACTATATGCAATTTGGCTAAGTGTAGCTTGGCTTGCTTTGCTCAAAATAGGTTTTGCCTATTAGTTGAAATCACTAAGTATTTCTTTGTCAAAACTTTTCCCAAGGAACCACCAATAGACATTGAGGTCCTTCACCCTTGTTCACCCACAAGTTTTACTTAGAAATTGGGATGAGGATATTCTTGATAGCTTCCATGTCTTGATTCTCAAGTTGTCCTTTTCCAGGGACATGGCTAAGTACTTAGATTCTTCCATCTGCAGAGGTTGTGCACTTTCCCCACCAGAATTGATTTTCATCAAGACAGGACTTTCAGAAGCCTTCCCTTATACCAAATGGACGCGTTCCAACCTATCATCCCACTACCACCAACTGTCCAAATGGCTAAGTTCTAGCAACCTATGCGATCCAGGCAGAGCCCATATTGCCAAGTGGCTGCACTAGAAGCTTCTCAACACTTGGCCTCTAAAATCTCTTCGTTCCTGGGTGGCTTTCCACAAGTGAGATACACAAGGTAAACCATAGAAATGGGCCTTGTGTAACTACTCAACATAAACCATTCCTTCCATTCCACCCAGGTGTTTCATTTACTTAGTTGTTTTATTAGGCAAAACACAAGTCCAAAGACTTAGAGATATTTTCATCATAGCATGTATATTTCACCACCCTTGGTTGCTACTAGCTAGGCTAAGCATGGCATAGATAAGCATCTTAACTTAGAAATTTCCTAGCAATTCTACAACTACTAGGATTTCCCATCATGGCATATAAGCAAAATATAACATGCAAGACTAGCAAAATATTTCTAATGCTTAGTAGAAAACATAGGGATAAAAATATCATGAAGCACCACTTGCCTTGGTAGTTTGGAGAGTAGCTACACTCCTCACAATCACAATCACTATTGGCACCAAAATCTACACAAAGAATCATAGCCACAAATCACATACAAAACATATACAAAAAAAATATGAATGCATGCAATATGCTATGTGATGATTTTTAAAACTCAACCAAGCAAGTGTACATTACTGGTTCATAAACAAGTTAAAAACTTGCCAAACAACATATATTTAAACCTTAAAACATTTTTCAAACAATTCATATACTCAAATTAGCCATACACAAGTTTCTGCAAATAAAACCATTTTAACAGTAGCAAAACATTAAACACATTGCATATTTAGAAAGGTCTTGTTCTCCTGATTCCATTGATATAAAATTTGTCAAATTCTAACGTGGGGATCAAAATTTAAAGCCAAAACAAATTCAAACATCTAATAGATTCAAATCTTGTTTTTAAATCTAAACTGCTGCCAAGCGTCTTAATCTGATTGGCCGGTACCGCTTCGCTCCGGATCGCGTCTGTGAGCCGTTAGATCTACTTAACCTGCACGGCCCAGATCTACTCGTAACGCTTCGGTAAGTGATCTAATTTCATGCGCTGGATCCAAATCCAACGTCCCTGGATCAAACGACCATAGCTGGGCGGGCTGGCGGTGGCTACTGGCGGCGGCGAGCTCTGCCTACGGCGGCGCGGCGCTACATGTGGCTCTGGGGTCGTCGGAGATGCTTACCAGAAACGTGACGATGCGATGATGCTCAACCTGGCGACGGCTTGGCAAGGGGCGCACGGACACGGCTACACGGGCTCGTCGGAGTTGTGGGCGGCGTCAGTTGCTTGCTGTCGAAGATGTTGCCGAGGCTCTGCGTCGACCTAGCACAAGCCAGATGGTTTAGGAGATGTGCAAGGGCCTGTCGATCAAGACAGTACCAAAGGGGAGGCAAGGGGCGGTCTCTTTTTACCTGAATCGCACGTCGGAGTCGAGCGGCGGCTCATGTGCTCGCGGGTGAGAACGAAGACGTCGCTATGGGTCATGATAAAGCAAACGGAGGGCATTAGCGAGTGCGCAAGGTCATGCTGGTCACGGTGGTTTGAACTAGAGGCAGAGGGGCGGTCTGTACTCACCGAGATTCGTCGCCGGAGTTGCTCTGTTGCGGCGGCGCAAATGCAATTGCGGGCAGCCTGGGGCGTAGAGGTGGCGCTAGGTGAGGGGAAATGGCCGCGGTGCAGAGGGGTTTATGTAGGCAGAAGGAGGGCGGCGATTAAGCGCGGAATCAAGGGCAATTAAGCTGCGGTGATCGGCGAGTAGCAATGAGCGAGCATCGCGACCGCGCGTGATTGACGACGACGACGACGTGGTCGCAGGGTCCATTTGTCAGCGAATAAAACAGAGAGGGGGTGGGGTCCTGGCGTCAGTCACTCAGTGGGTTTGTCTGCGAGTGAGAAAGAGAGAGGGGAACCCGGGTGGGCTTAATGGGCTGGATTCGTAGTTGGGCTAGATAGGCGGCGCTGGCCTTTTTCCATTTCTTTTCTCCTTTTCTTTTTCTATTTTGATTTTCTAAAATGATTTTGAAATCCAAATCAAATGAGTTTGAATTCAAATCTTCTCTAGGTTTTTATTTAGCAAACCTTGCACTCAAATGTGTGTCAAACACTAATGTTTATTCAAAACACTTTGATCAAATGAAAATAAAAATAAAACCAAGCCTTTATGATATATATACAATAGGCATAATATTGGTTTTATTCACTCCTTTTGTTTTGAAACTTTGTTCAAACTTTTGATGGTGCCTAAGTTTGAATTTCAAACCTTACTGAACCAAAACAAGTACTCTTCTCATTGGAAGATAGCACTAAGGCTAGAGCAAACTTACATGAAATAATGAGCATATATGCTTCTGTTTTGAAATGATTTGTTTGAAATGAAACTCATATGATCATGGATGCATGGATGATATGCATGAGTTTGAAACATGATTTTAGGGATGTTACAAACCTTAATCACTTCAAGATGCTTATGATAGGGGCAATGAGGGCTGAAAGCTAACAAGTACCATAATTTTTGGAAGATCTTTTTGAGACTTGAAATCCATGCTTCCTTTATGAAAGGCCTTTATTCCACCATTATTTGAGTCTCCACCTTCTACTTTTAGGCACCACTAAGAAATCATAGTTGTCATTTTGTGTGCAGCGTCCCAAAACTTATTGATTGATGTATATTATGATATTACTTGTTCTTGTGCTACTTGTTTCTAGTCACCCTTGTGAACTTTGAAGGTGTAATATGCATCTCTTTGCTACTCCATGAGGGACAAGATGAATGCCACTTTGCCATGTTTTCTGTATGTGAAACAAACAAACGTTTTTCAATGCATGTTATTCATGATCTTTGTTTATAGCCTTTCATGTTGCATGCATAGTTACTATATGTCCTATTGTTAGAACTACATCTTTCATGCACATGTTTAGAGTTCTTTGTTCCCAGCTTTCAATGCTTGCAAATGGTTTGATCTTGGTTTTGATGGTGCATGTCACCTCAAAAATTATTATTTTATCACTTACCTACTCGAGGACGAGCAGGAGTTAAGCTTGGGGATGCTTGATACATCGGAAACGCATCTATAATTTTTGATGCTCCATGCTTGTTTAGTATCTACTTTGCTTTGCTTTGTCTACACTTTGAGGTGTTTTTATATATTTTCTAGAACTAACCTATTAACAAGTTGCCACAGTGCTAGTTGCTTGTTTTCTTCTATTTTTGGTTCCAGAAAGGCAGAAAATCAATATTCTCGGAATTGGACGGGACAAAAGCCAAAGTCAATATTTTAACGTGGGGGACACGAAGTCCAGAGGAGAGACGGAGAATCGAACCAGGGCGGCCAGACCCCCCTAGGCGTGGGTGGTCCCATCCCACGCCTAGGTAGGGTGTGGGGCCCCTGGCCGCCTCCCAGCCTCGCCTCTTCACCTATAAGAAGCCCCCGATGCAGAAACCCTAGGCACCCGATAAAAAATCCACGAAACCTTTTGTAGCCGCCGCCACCATCGTCCCTAGATCGGGGGGATCTGAAGTTCTTCCCGGCACCCTACCGGAGGGGAGATCATCCCGGAGGCCTTCTTCTCCGGTATGATGCGTGAGTAGTTCCATCTTGGACTATGGGTCCATGTAGTAGCTAGATGGTTGTATCTCCTCCTTGTGCTTTTATGTATAGATCCTGTGAGCTCCATTCATGATCAAGATCTAATCTATTTTTAATCATGTATGTTGTGTTTGCGGGGATCCGATGGATATTGAGATTACTATGTCAGATTGATTAATGGTTTTTTCTATTTGATACTATCATGTATGTGTTGTTTGTGATCTTGCATGCTCTCCGTTGTTAGTAGCTATCTTGGCCAAGTAGTTGCTAGTGACTCCAAGAGGGGGTATTTATGCTCGATAGTGGGTTCATGCCTCTAGTTTTCAAGGGAAGTGACAGAAATCTCTTCGGTTGTAGATGTGTTGTTGCTACTAGGGAGAAAACAACCGTCTCTTGTTCATGGAACAAGTGGATTGTTTACCTTACACACTTTGCTTAAAGCAGTTGTCTGTTGCTTGCAACTTAATACTGGAGGGGGTTCGGATGATAACCCGAAGGTGGACTTCTAGTCATAGATGCAGTTGGATGGCGGTCTATGTATATTGTTGTATTGCCCAATCGAATCTCATAGGATCTTTTTGTCTGGTATTGCATTGTTATGCCTTGCTCAGTTCCTGTCAATCGCCCTGCTGTAATTTGTTTACCCTTCATGCCATGTTGTTTATCTAAGGATAACACCTCTAGTGAACTATGTACCCTGGTCCAATCTTTACCATTGATACAGCTTCCACTGTTACTTGTTTACTTGTTGCAAACCATTACCTTCCACACCATACGTTTAATCCTTTGTTACAACAACCGGTGGGATTGACAACCTCACTGTTAGTTGGGGCAAAGTCTTGAGTTTGTGTTGTGCAGGTCTCCGCGTTGCTTGCAACACCTGTGTGACGTTTCCTTCCTCCTACTGGTTCGATAACCTCGGTTTCTTACTGAGGGAAAACTTGTTGTTGTACTGCTTTACACCTTGCTCTTGGGGTTCCCAACAGACTCCACGTCAAGCACCAAGTTCTCTGGCGCCATCAAGGAGTCATCAATCCGCTAATCCCTAAGAACGCTTTTTCCCACTGAAGTTTCAAATCTCTTTTATATACGTGATACTTATTTTCTGTATTCAGTTTTGTTTACTTTACTCATTGTTATCTTATACCAAAAACCCAAAAACACCTTTTTACGCAATACTCGCATTTTACCTTGTCACTTAGAACTTTATTTAGCAATTCTATTTTCAGTATTTATTTCAAGAAATCCTAGACTTCAGACTCCTGCTCCCTGTGGGATCGATATCTTTATTTCGAAACTAGCTACAATCTATCTGTGCACTTGCAATCATTAGCGCCAAAAACCCTTGCTGGATGCGGGTTGACGTGGTCGATACCTCGGTTGGCAGCGAAAATCATCGCCATCCGTGTGTCCTTGTGTGTGTTAGGGCCCATTGACATCTGAGCCGACACTATAAAAATCGTCGTCCCACCAGCCTATAAAATACTCATCCATTTCCATCGATTCGCCTTACCTTCCATGTCCATTTTCCTAGAGGGACACCGTCAACCCCTCTGAATGACGGCTATGCTGTATCCGACGCATTTGGAGTGGTGGCATGGTGCTCTTATGTAGAAGGAGTGCCCCAACCTTTATTCAACATAAGGTGGAGTCCCCTGTGTTTACAATGCTAGTCCCTGGATCAATAGCTAGCATCCACAGTTTAGATGTAATATCAAGAAACAAAGGTCATAATATAACTTTATAACCAGGAATAACATAATTTTATTACATCATACATAGCTCATTTGGCTATTACATTACATTGCAGCGGAATAACTATAGTCATGGGGTCCTTCATCTTCAAAGTTCCATAGGCAAATGCTGGTTGTAGACTTTGGAATCCTAATCAATCAAACTTCACTAAAATCAATCAAACCTGCAACATTACAAGTTACAGCCACAAGGGTCAATACATTTGAATTGTATTGGCAAGTTTCACTACTTTGTAGAATATAAGTGGATCCTATCATTACATGCAATTTTGGCTAAGTAGAGTTTAAGGCTTATTTGCATAAAGCAATATTTATCCTATCTTTTCAAAATGGGTTTGGTCCTTTGTCAAATCTCTTTTCCAAGTTCCTTGAACTCCTTGGTAGAAACTCAAGTGTTCAAGTCCTTGTCAAAATCCCTTGAGCTCCTTGGTAACCCCAAGTGCAACAAGTTTTATCAAAATCTCATGAGTTCCTTGGTAACCCCAAGTACATCAAGCTTTAAGCAAAATCTCTTGAGCACCTTGGTAACCCCAAGTGCATCAAGCTTAACAAAATCTCTTTGAATTCCTTGGTACCCCCAAGTGCATCAAGTTTTTATTTTAGAAGTTGGAATGTCGAGATCTCCCATAGTTCAAACTTTAGTTGCTCAGTATTGTCCATAACCGGGGACACGGCTAAGTACTTAGATTTTATTATCTTCTGCGGAAGGTACACTTTACCCACATGTCACAATCCCATCCTTTTGCCACCAGTGGCCCTCTTGGACTAGTGCTCACCAAGATGGAGTCTTGGCAGATTGAGATTGTGACGAAGTCTTTCAAAGGGTCCTCCCATACACCATTGCTAGCTTGTCTTGACAAGACCCATGAAGCATTCAGATCCCCATGTCCAGTAAACTGAAGACAATGTATGGGTCTTCCCAATGTAGTTGACTAAGCCAGAGCCATAATAGCATGTGGTTGCACACGAAAGCCACAATTGGAGAAACATGTTCAATCTCTAAGTTTCCTAGGTGGTTTTCTTTTGGAGCACAACACAAAGTGATTCCCATAAACATGGTTCCTTTTGTTGCCACCTTCTCCAAAACTTAAAGTATCCTCCACCTAGGTGGTTCATTGAGTCCTTGTTTTATTATGTAAAACACAAGTCCTTTTCTCAACCTTTGTAAAATCTCAACATGTATCTCTTTTCAAAATATAGCATGGCTAAGCATGTGACAACTACATTGTTTTCTCTAAGGAATGGATAGGGAATCCTATTAGGATTTTAGCATAGCATAAGTACAAAAAGTATTTTCATGCATGTTTCAAAATCCACTAAGTATAATGAAAATAGTAGGACTTTTTATGATAGTGTCACTTGCCTTTTTGGGTAGGGAATGATGGTTCAATCCTTGATCTTGCTAGTCTCACACTTTGCTAATTTCACTACAATCAATCAAGCAAACATAATTTCAACTAGCATTCCAAATAATCAATCAAACAACAATTCACACACACAAAACAATGGGGTCTAAGATTTAAGTCATGCATGTGAGCATGCAAAATATGGTTCTATTTGTAAAGATGGTCTCCACTAGGCTTCTAAACTTTGTAAGTCCCAAATTGGTCATTTTCCAAGGTGGCAAAGTCATTTGTAAAAGGGTTTTATCCATAAACCATTTTTAAATCCAATCATTATTTTATGTGATGGAAAAATATTTTTATCAAAGCAACAACTTCAAGTTGTTCACCAAATAAGTTGTTGTTTCCCAAAACTTGGTGTTTAGGGTCAGTAGGTTTGATCAAAACATTTTCCCAAAGTTTTCTTTACAAAAACATTTTCATAACAAAAAATCTTTATTTTCATTTGGCTAGAAATGGACCAAATCAATTAATCTATCCTAAATTTCACCAAATTCATTTTTAACTCCATGGGTTGGTTCCTAGGGTCAGTGAGTTTACAACAAACCATTTTTCAAAGGTTTTAACCCTAAAAACATTTTTAAACAATTTTTCTAATCTAAACAAGCACACAAAAGTATCTGCAAAAACAAGCAAACTAACAGATACTATTTGCTAAACAAATTCCATGGTTGGCTAGGGTTTGTTCCACTGATTCCAACGGTATAAAGTTTTCAATTTTTGGACGTGTGGATCAAAAGTTACAGGGTTTTCAAATTGCAACTTAAATCTGATTTCCAAATTCTGTTTTAAACAGAACTGGTGACACGCGCGCATCGCTATTCGCGGGTACCGGTTTGGCCGGATCAGCAACGAGGTGCG
This sequence comes from Avena longiglumis, assembly GCA_030063025.1. Lineage (NCBI taxonomy): Eukaryota > Viridiplantae > Streptophyta > Magnoliopsida > Poales > Poaceae > Avena > Avena longiglumis. The sequence goes on along the minus strand of CP125973.1, from coordinate 100,330,064 downwards.
TTGGATCTAATTAGATTGTGTGGTCCAGAGAGCGTACCTCTTCGCGACTTAAATGATCTAATCTTACTCGCCCGATCTAGATCGAACGGCTCTAACTGCCTTGCCAAAAGCTGGCGGCGCTAGGACAACGGCGGCGGAGCAGCGAGATAGTGGCTATGAGCAGGACGCTAGAAGAGAGGGGAGGTTGCTCACCAGATTTGCAAGGACGTGGTGATGCTCGACGTGTGCTTGTCGTGGCAGGGGGTGCTCTGGTACAACTGCGATTGTTCGCCGGAGTAGAGAACAACGTCGGGTGGTCTCAGTCGTGGTCGGAGTCGTCGCTACAGGTCACGAGAAGGCCAACCGAGGGTAAGTTTAGGTGCGTAAGACCAAGGCGAAGTTGCTCGCATGATCGAGAAGCAGAGGGTCGGTCGAGGTTTACCGGGGAGCTTGTGAGGCGGAGGCAGACGGCGGCGCTTCTGCGTCGTGCTTGTCGACGTTTAGGGACGCAGCGAGCGATGCACGGTGAAGGTGCGCCTGGAAGTGCTAAGTGTGTGTGCGTGGCCGGTGAGGATGGAGGTGGCAAGTACTGGCCGGAATTGAAGGTGGAAGCTCGTCGGAGACAGAGCTGCTCGGGGAGAAATTGGGGCGGCCTGGGGGCGTGTCGAGATGGGGTGACAGAGGGGAAAGGAGGAGAAGACGCTGGCGTTTTAACGTGCGTGGTCACGGCGAGATTAAAGCTCGGTATTATGGCGAATTGAACGCGCGGATTGAATGGCAGCAACGACAACGAGGTTTGGGGGAAGGAGGTCGCGCGGGTGAGGAGGATGAACAGGAGAGTGGGGTCCAGTCGTCAGTGGGAAAAGAAGTGAGAGGGAGGTCCACCAGTCATCGTCTGTCTGAGTTAGATTCTGAGTACAAAACGTTTTCCTTGGGAGGGGAAGCTGGGCTGGTTTTCTGGGCTTGTGGGCTTGGCCGGCTGGGCTAGGTCCAATTCCATTTTTTTCTTCCTGGAACCTTTTTCCTTTTCTAATTCTTTTTCTCTTTTTGAAATTCAAACAATCAAACAACATTCAAACCAATTCAAACAATCACTAAACTTTGTAATTTGAATTTGGTTCTGTTTATCAACATAAACCAAATTCCAAAATAAAATAATAATTTTTATTCTTTTTAGGATCCATTCTTTAATTAAATAAAATGGATCTTTAGTTATTTAATAAAATAGGGTTTGATTTAATTAATAAAACCTCCATTTGAAATCCAAATATTTTCAAAACCAAATCAGTAGGTTTTATTTGGAAATAATGAATACTTGGAAACTTGTTTAAAACAAAATAACCTTTTAATTTAGGGTCCATTATTAATTAAATACAATAGACCTTCATTATTAAATCAAATAGGATTTATTTTATTTAAAATATTTATTTTGAAATCTAAAATAAAGCCAAAACACTTCAGTAGGTTTTATTTGAGAATATAAAATATTTGGAAAACTTATTTAAAATAATTTAATAAGTTTTTTGATGTTTTAATTAAAATGGTAAAACCTTTTATTTAGATAAAATTGGATATTAAATCCTCATTAATTTATTTAAATAAACCTTTGCTATTTTTATTCAAAACAAAATGTTTTAATTCCAAAGCTTGGCCAAGGTTTAATTTGGCTTTATAAAATAATCTTTATTTATGAATCCACCTTTTCTTTTGAAAACCAAATCTTTTATTAAAAGATCCAAAATAGTAATTCCACAACATTTTAATTTCCTTTAATAAATGTTTATCCTTATAAATCCCTTTAGGATTTATTTGATTCAAATTGGTTTGAAGTTTCCAATTAAATTCAAAAAGTTTCTTCTGGCCCTGAAAATCAAACAAAGTTTTATTTCATTCATTTATTTTCACATTACAAGATTTGGAAAATCTTGGGATGTGACAAGCTACCACCCTTAAAATAAATCTCGTCCCGAGATTTGGGAAGGCTAGGGTTACAAGCCGGTTCGAAACACTAGGGTACTACCACCCTTAAAAAATTTCAAACAAAATTACATATTGTCCTTCTTGGGATCCTGGGGAAACTTCTCTAAGTAAACTTTTGCATTGCGTCCTTTGTTTCCACACTTGACTCATGGGCCAAGGTTGAGTTTCTCCATAGGCTTCTTCAACTTGTTCTTCATCTTTTCTGGACAGTTGCTTGCATAATGTCCTGGATTCTTGCAGTTGAAACAATGGATGTCCTTGAGTTCTTTACGTGGCTCTTGTGGACAAGTTGCTACATAGTGGCCTAGCTCTTTGCAGTTGTTGCACATCACTTGGCCAATCCCTTTATTCTTCTTGTTCTCTGGGCATCCACTGGAGTAGTGTCCCATTTCCTTACATTTACGACATTGCACAAGGCTCATGTCCTGTTTTTGTTTCTTGGGTTTCTTTAGTCCTTTGAATTGGGTTGTATTGTTTGGAGGTATAAGTGGTCCTTTTCCTTTCTTGGTAGACTTGGATTCTTCTTGTTTCCTTTGTTCCACCATGGAATAAATGGGGCATTGGATAGGAACATGGTCGTTTCCTTCACAAAGATAACAAGTAGCTTGAGAGGTGGGACATTGTCCAACAGGATGTTTTTCTTCACAGTTAGGGCATTGATCTTCATGCTCCTTGGAAGTATGATCCTTGTCTCCACAAGTAATGCAAGCTGGTGCTCCATCTAGAATAATATTTCTGTCATCCTTGTTGTCAAAGACTCTTTTGGGATAGCTTTCTTCCATGTTGATCATTTGATTAGTCACCTTAAGCATCAGTTGGGTTTGTTCCTCCAAAAACTTTTGCAGTGCTGGATCTTTATCACTAGTTTTGGCTATGAACTGAGCTGCCAGTTGGTTTAACTGGTGTTGAGTTGCTATGAGCTCTTTCATGCTGTCCTCTTGGTTGGTGTTGGTGTCATCAACCTTGGAGTCTTTTGGAGTAGTCATATGTTTGGAGATTAGAATAGGCAAGATATTTCTAAGGAATCAATTCCAATCACACATATCACAATTCACTCAAACAATGTACATGCAATCACAACAAAACATTTCACGCAAAACACAAGGTTCAAGCACATACTTAGGCAACAAAATATTTTTGTTTACACCTCATAAGTTGGTGGTTTTGTCTTAACTAAAATATGGTGGTCCATCTATATGGTTCACTTGTGATTTTTCCTTCCTTTATGATTCTTCTTGTATGAGATCATGGTTTCCTTGAGGAAAACTCTTGGTTACAATACTTCAAAGTTGTTGATGGCTCCTTCTTATTTTGCATTCCCTCAGTCTCTAAATCTTGAGTAAGATTTCCTGGTCTCACGTGTAGTCCTTAGTGGTATCCAAGTTGGAAGTTTTTGGAGAACATGCTGAAGATGTTGAAGTCATTAGAGTCGAAGAAGTTGAAGAAGTCCTTTGCACATGGTGTAGTCTTTGGCCATGGGTAGGTTTTTCCATCAGTTGAAATAGAAGAGAATGTAGAGTTGAAACCAAAATGGTTGAGGAGAGAGTTTACAAGTGTTTTTGTATATAAGTTTTGGATCAAAATATAACTCCTATTTTTCTAAGGGTTTTTGTCCAATCCTAGGTTTACAAATCCTACAGGCAACACAATGCTCTGATACCATCTGTAGAAGGAGTGCCCCAACCTTTATTCAACATAAGGTGGAGTCCCCTGTGTTTACAATGCTAGTCCCTGGATCAATAGCTAGCATCCACATTTTAGATGTAATATCAAGAAACAAAGGTCATAATATAACTTTATAAACAGGAATAACATAATTTTATTACATCATACATAGCTCATTTGGCTATTACATTACATTGCAGCGGAATAACTATAGTCATGGGGTCCTTCATCTTCAAAGTGCCACAGGCAAATGCTGGTTGTAGACTTTGTAATCCTAATCAATCAAACTTCACTAAAATCAATCAAACCTACAACATTACAAGTTACAGCCACAAGGGTCAATACATTTGAATTGTATTGGCAAGTTTCACTACTTTGTAGAATATAAGTGGATCCTATCATTACATGCAATTTTGGCTAAGTAGAGTTTAAGGCTTATTTGCATAAAGCAATATTTATCCTATCTTTTCAAAATGGGTTTGGTCCTTTGTCAAATCTCTTTTCCAAGTTCCTTGAACTCCTTGGTAGAAACTCAAGTGTTCAAGTCCTTGTCAAAATCCCTTGAGCTCCTTGGTAACCCCAAGTGCAACAAGTTTTATCAAAATCTCATGAGTTCCTTGGTAACCCCAAGTACATCAAGGTTTAAGCAAAATCTCTTGAGCACCTTGGTAACCCCAAGTGCATCAAGCTTAACAAAATCTCTTTGAATTCCTTGGTACCCCCAAGTGCATCAAGTTTTTATTTTAGAAGTTGGAATGTCGAGATCTCCCATAGTTCAAACTTTAGTTGCTCAGTATTGTCCATAACCGGGGACACGGCTAAGTACTTAGATTTTATTATCTTCTGCAGAAGGAGTACACTTTACCCACATGTAACAATCCCATCCTTTTGCCACCAGTGGCCTACTGGACTAGTGCTCACCAAGATGGAGTACTGGCAGATTGAGATTGTGTGAAGTCTTTCCAAAGGGTCCTCCCATACACCATTGCTAGCTTGTCTTCACACCCATGAAGCATTCAGATCCCCATGTCCAGATGGCTGAAGACAATGTATGGGTCTTCCCAATGTAGTTGACTAAGCCAGAGCCATAATAGCATGTGGTTGCACACGAAAGCCACAATTGGAGAAACATGTTCAATCTCTAAGTTTCCTAGGTGGTTTTCTTTTGGAGCACAACACAAAGTGATTCCCATAAACATGGTTCCTTTTGTTGCCACCTTCTCCAAAACTTAAAGTATCCTCCACCTAGGTGGTTCATTGAGTCCTTGTTTTATTATGTAAACACAAGTCCTTTTCTCAACCTTTGTAAAATCTCAACATGTATCTCTTTTCAAAATATAGCATGGCTAAGCATGTGACAACTACATTGTTTTCTCTAAGGAATGGATAGGGAATCCTATTAGGATTTTAGCATAGCATAAGTACAAAAAGTATTTTCATGCATGTTTCAAATTCCACTAAGTATAATGAAAATAGTAGGACTTTTGATGATAGTGTCACTTGCCTTTTTGGGTAGGGAATGATGGTTCACTCCTTGATCTTGCTAGTCTCACACTTTGCTAATTTCACTACAATCAATCAAGCAAACATAATTTCAACTAGCATTCCAAATAATCAATCAAACAACAATTCACACACACAAAACAATGGGGTCTAAGATTTAAGTCATGCATGTGAGCATGCAAAAGATGGTTCTATTTGTAAAGATGGTCTCCACTAGGCTTCTAAACTTTGTAAGTCCCAAATTGGTCATTTTCCAAGGTGGCAAAGTCATTTGTAAAAGGGTTTTATCCATAAACCATTTTTAAATCCAATCATTATTTTATGTGATGGAAAAATATTTTTATCAAAGCAACAACTTCAAGTTGTTCACCAAATAAGTTGCTGTTTCCCAAAACTTGGTGTTTAGGGTCAGTAGGTTTGATCAAAACATTTTCCCAAAGTTTTCTTTACAAAAACATTTTCATAACAAAAAATCTTTATTTTCATTTGGCTAGAAATGGACCAAATCAATTAATCTATCCTAAATTTCACCAAATTCATTTTTAACTCCATGGGTTGGTTCCTAGTGTCAGTGAGTTTACAACAAACCATTTTGCAAAGGTTTTAACCCTAAAAACATTTTTAAACAATTTTTCTAATCTAAACAAGCACACAAAAGTATCTGCAAAAACAAGCAAACTAACAGATACTATTTGCTAAACAAATTCCATGGTTGGCTAGGGTTTGTTCCACTGATTCCAACGGTATAAAGTTTGCAATTTTTGGACGTGTGGAGCAAAAGTTACAGGGTTTTCAAATTGCAACTTAAATCTGATTTCCAAATTCTGTTTTAAACAGAACTGGTGACACGCGCGCATCGCTATTCGCGGGTACCGGTTTGGCCGGATCAGCAACGAGGTGCGTTGGATCTAATTAGATTGTGTGGTCCAGAGAGCGTACCTCTTCGCGACTTAAATGATCTAATCTTACTCGCCCGATCTAGATCGAACGGCTCTAACTGCCTTGCCAAAAGCTGGCGGCGCTAGGACAACGGCGAGCGGCGGAGCAGCCAGATAGTAGCGGCGCTGGCGAGGCAGGATGCTAGAAGAGAGGGGAGGTTGCTCACCAGATTTGCAAGGACGTGATGATGCTCGACGTGTGCTTGTCGTGGCAGGGGGTGCTCTGGTACAGCTGCGATTGTTCGCCGGAGTAGAGAACAACGTCGGGTGGTCTCAGTCGTGGTCGGAGTCGTCGCTACAGGTCACGAGAAGGCCAACCGAGGGTAAGTTTAGGTGCGTAAGACCAAGGCGAAGTTGCTCGCATGATCGAGAAGCAGAGGGTCGGTCGAGGTTTACCGGGGAGCTTGACGGAGGCGAGACAGACGGCGGCGACGCTCTGCGTCGTGCTTGTCGACGTTTAGGGGCAGCGGCGAACTGATGCGCATGGAAGGTGCTAAGTGTGTGTCGTGGCGGTGAGGATGGAGGTGGCATCGGCCGGAATTGAAGGTGGAAGCTCGTCGTCGGAGAGCTGCTCGGGGAAATTGGGGCACAGGGGCGTGTCGAGATGGGGTGTGAGAGGGAAAGGAGGAGAAGATGCTGGCGTTTTAACGTGCGTGGTCACGGCGAGATTAAAGCTCGGTATTATGGCGAATTGAACGCGCGGATTGAATGGCAGCAACGACAACGAGGTTTGGGGGAAGGAGGTCGCGCGGGTGAGGAGGATGAACAGGAGAGTGGGGTCCAGTCGTCAGTGGGAAAAGAAGTGAGAGGAGGTCCACCGGTCATCGTGCATGCAGGTTAGATTCGAGTACAAAACGTTTTCCTTGGGAGGAAGCTGGGCTGGTTTTACGGGCTTGTGGGCTTGGCCATTGGGCTAGGTCCAATTCCATTTTTCTTCCTGAACCTTTTTCCTTTTCTAATTCTTTTTCTCTTTTGAAATTCAAACAATCAAACAACATTCAAACCAATTCAAACAATCACTAAACTTTGTAATTTGAATTTGGTTGTTTATCAACATAAACCAAATTCCAAAATAAAATAATAATTTTTATTCTTTTTAGGATCCATTCTTTAATTAAATAAAATGGATCTTTAGTTATTTAATAAAATAGGGTTTGATTTAATTAATAAAACCTCCATTTGAAATCCAAATATTTTCAAAACCAAATCAGTAGGTTTTATTTGGAAATAATGAATACTTGGAAACTTGTTTAAAACAAAATAACCTTTTAATTTAGGGTCCATTATTAATTAAATACAATAGACCTTCATTATTAAATCAAATAGGATTTATTTTATTTAAAATATTTATTTTGAAATCTAAAATAAAGCCAAAACACTTCAGTAGGTTTTATTTGAGAATATAAAATATTTGGAAAACTTATTTAAAATAATTTAATAAGTTTTTTGATGTTTTAATTAAAATGGTAAAACCTTTTATTTAGATAAAATTGGATATTAAATCCTCATTAATTTATTTAAATAAACCTTTGCTATTTTTATTCAAAACAAAATGTTTTAATTCCAAAGCTTGGCCAAGGTTTAATTTGGCTTTATAAAATAATCTTTATTTATGAATCCACCTTTTCTTTTGAAAACCAAATCTTTTATTAAAAGATCCAAAATAGTAATTCCACAACATTTTAATTTCCTTTAATAAATGTTTATCCTTATAAATCCCTTTAGGATTTATTTGATTCAAATTGGTTTGAAGTTTCCAATTAAATTCAAAAAGTTTCTTCTGGCCCTGAAAATCAAACAAAGTTTTATTTCATTCATTTATTTTCACATTACAAGATTTGGAAAATCTTGGGATGTGACAAGCTACCACCCTTAAAATAAATCTCGTCCCGAGATTTGGGAAGGCTAGGGTTACAAGCCGGTTCGAAACACTAGGGTACTACCACCCTTAAAAAATTTCAAACAAAATTACATATTGTCCTTCTTGGGATCCTGGGGAAACTTCTCTAAGTAAACTTTTGCATTGCGTCCTTTGTTTCCACACTTGACTCATGGGCCAAGGTTGAGTTTCTCCATAGGCTTGTTCAACTTGTTCTTCATCTTTTCTGGACAGTTGCTTGCATAATGTCCTGGATTCTTGCAGTTGAAACAATGGATGTCCTTGAGTTCTTTACGTGGCTCTTGTGGACAAGTTGCTACATAGTGGCCTAGCTCTTTGCAGTTGTTGCACATCACTTGGCCAATCCCTTTATTCTTCTTGTTCTCTGGGCATCCACTGGAGTAGTGTCCCATTTCCTTACATTTACGACATTGCACAAGGCTCATGTCCTGTTTTTGTTTCTTGGGTTTCTTTAGTCCTTTGAATTGGGTTGTATTGTTTGGAGGTATAAGTGGTCCTTTTCCTTTCTTGGTAGACTTGGATTCTTCTTGTTTCCTTTGTTCCACCATGGAATAAATGGGGCATTGGATAGGAACATGGTCGTTTCCTTCACAAAGATAACAAGTAGCTTGAGAGGTGGGACATTGTCCAACAGGATGTTTTTCTTCACAGTTAGGGCATTGATCTTCATGCTCCTTGGAAGTATGATCCTTGTCTCCACAAGTAATGCAAGCTGGTGCTCCATCTAGAATAATATTTCTGTCATCCTTGTTGTCAAAGACTCTTTTGGGATAGCTTTCTTCCATGTTGATCATTTGATTAGTCACCTTAAGCATCAGTTGGGTTTGTTCCTCCAAAAACTTTTGCAGTCTTTGGATCTTTATCACTAGTTTTGGCTATGAACTGAGCTGCCAGTTGGTTTAACTGGTGTTGAGTTGCTATGAGCTCTTTCATGCTGTCCTCTTGGTTGGTGTTGGTGTCATCAACCTTGGAGTCTTTTGGAGTAGTCATATGTTTGGAGATTAGAATAGGCAAGATATTTCTAAGGAATCAATTCCAATCACACATATCACAATTCACTCAAACAATGTACATGCAATCACAACAAAACATTTCACGCAAAACACAAGGTTCAAGCACATACTTAGGCAACAAAATATTTTTGTTTACACCTCATAAGTTGGTGGTTTTGTCTTAACTAAAATATGGTGGTCCATCTATATGGTTCACTTGTGATTTTTCCTTCCTTTATGATTCTTCTTGTATGAGATCATGGTTTCCTTGAGGAAAACTCTTGGTTACAATACTTCAAAGTTGTTGATGGCTCCTTCTTATTTTGCATTCCCTCAGTCTCTAAATCTTGAGTAAGATTTCCTGGTCTCACGTGTAGTCCTTAGTGGTATCCAAGTTGGAAGTTTTTGGAGAACATGCTGAAGATGTTGAAGTCATTAGAGTCGAAGAAGTTGAAGAAGTCCTTTGCACATGGTGTAGTCTTTGGCCATGGGTAGGTTTTTCCATCAGTTGAAATAGAAGAGAATGTAGAGTTGAAACCAAAATGGTTGAGGAGAGAGTTTACAAGTGTTTTTGTATATAAGTTTTGGATCAAAATATAACTCCTATTTTTCTAAGGGTTTTTGTCCAATCCTAGGTTTACAAATCCTACAGGCAACACAATGCTCTGATACCATCTGTAGAAAGAGTGCCCCAACCTTTATTCAACATAAGGTGGAGTCCCCTGTGTTTACAATGCTAGTCCCTGGATCAATAGCTAGCATCCACATTTTAGATGTAATATCAAGAAACAAAGGTAACGAGAAGGCCAACCGAGGGTAAGGTTAGGTGCGTAAGACCAAGGCGAAGTTGCTCGCATGATCGAGAAGCAGAGGGGCGGTCGAGGTTTACCGGGGAGCTTGACGGAGGCGAGACAGACGGCGGTGACGCTCTGCGTCGTGCTTGTCGACGTTTAGGGGCCTGGCAGCGAACGATGGCAGTGAAGGTGCGCTGGAAGTCTTGAGTGTGCGTGGCCGGTGAGGATGGAGGTGGCAAGTACTGGCCGGAATTGAAGGTGGAAGCTCGTCGGAGACAAAGCTGCTCGGGGAGAAATTGGGACGGCCTGGGGGCGTGTCGAGATGGGGTGACAGAGGGGAAAGGAGGAGAAGACGCTGGCGTTTTAACGTGCGTGGTCGCGGCGAGATTAAAGCTCGGTATTATGGTGAATTGAACGCGCGGATTGAATGGCAGCAACAGCAGCGAGGTTTGGGGGAAGGAGGTCGCGCGGGTGAGGAGGATGAACAGGAGAGTGGGGTCCAGTTGTCAGTGGAAAAAGAAGTGAGAGGGAGGTCCACCAGTCATCGTCTGTCTGAGTTAGATTCTGAGTACAAAATGTTTTCCTTGGGAGGGGAAGCTGGGCTGGTTTGCTGGGCTTGTGGGCTTGGCCGGCTGGGCTAGGTCCAATTCCATTTTTTTCTTCCTGGAACCTTTTTCCTTTTCTAATTCTTTTTCTCTTTTTGAAATTCAAACAATCAAACAACATTCAAACCAATTCAAACAATCACTAAACTTTGTACTTTGAATTTGGTTCTGTTTATCAACATAAACCAAATTCCAAAATAAAATAATAATTTTTATTCTTTTTAGGATCCATTCTTTAATTAAATAAAATGAATCTTTAGTTATTTAATAAAATAGGGTTTGATTTAATTAATAAAACCTCCATTTGAAATCCAAATATTTTCAAAACCAAATTAGTAGGTTTTATTTGGAAATAGTGAATACTTGGAAACTTGTTTAAAACAAAATAACCTTTTAATTTAGGGTCCATTATTAATTAAATACAATAGACCTTCATTATTAAATCAAATAGGATTTATTTTATTTAAAATATTTATTTTGAAATCTAAAATAAAGCCAAAACACTTCAGTAGGTTTTATTTGAGAATATAAAATATTTGGAAAACTTATTTAAAATAATTTAATAAGTTTTTTGATGTTTTAATTAAAATGGTAAAACCTTTTATTTAGATAAAATTGGATATTAAATCCTCATTAATTTATATAATTAAACCTTTGCTATTTTTATTCAAAACAAAATGTTTTAATTCCAAAGCTTGGCGAAGGTTTAATTTGGCTTTATAAAATAATCTTTATTTATGAATCCACCTTTTCTTTTGAAAACCAAATCTTTTATTAAAAGATCCAAAATAGTAATTCCAAAACATTTTAATTTCCTTTAATAAATGTTTATCCTTATAAATACCTTTAGGATTTATTTGATTCAAATTGGTTTGAAGTTTCCAATTAAATTTAAAAAGTTTCTTCTGGCCCTGAAAATCAAACAAAGTTTTATTTCATTCATTTATTTTCACATTACAAGATTTGGAAAATCTTGGGATGTGACATCTTCTATCTAGAATGACGCGCCATGGAAGCATACGTTTGTGCTTTTGCACGTAGAACATAGTGGTAGCCAACACACCTAACTACAGTAGGATGTTTTTGATGGGTAGTGGTAGAACGACGTGTAACCATTAACAACGATATGTTCATCACCTCCATAAGAAAGAACCATATCATTAGTTCTTCTTAAGTACTTAAGGATGTTTTTGACCGCTTTCCAATGATCCACTCCTGGATCACTTTGATATCTGCTAGTTAAACTAACAACATATGCAATGTCGGGTCTAGTACATAGCATGGCATACATGATAGAACCTATGGCTGAGGCATAGGGAGTCTTACTCATCCTCTCTCTATCTTTTGCCGTAGCGGGACTTTGAGTTTTAATCAAGGTCGTATTGGGCAACATGGGCAAGAACCCTTTCTTGCTATCTTCCATTCCAAACCTCTTTAGAACTTTGTACAAATATGTACTTTGTGAAAGCGATATTAGGCGTCTCGATCTATCTCTATAAATCTTTATATCTAATATGTAACCGGCTTTGCCAAGATCCTTCATTGAAAAACTATTATTCAAATGATCTTTGATACTTTTAAGAAGTTCTACATCATTTCCAATCAACAATATGTCATCCACATATAGTACTAGGAATGCTACAGAGCTCCCACTCACTTTCTTGTAAATACAAGCTTCTCCATAAGTTTGTATAAAACCAAAAAAAATTATAACCTTATCAAAACATTGATTCCAATTTCGGAATGCTTGCTTCAATCCATAAATGGATCATTGAAGTTTGCATATCTTGTTAGCATCTTTAGGATCGACAAAACCTTTGGGTTGTACCATATACAACTCTTTATCTATGTCTCCATTGAGGAACGCCGTTTTGACATCCATCTGCCATATCTCATAATCGTAATATGCAGCGATTGCTAACAAAATCCTCACAGACTTTAGCTTTGCTACCGGTGAGGTCCTTCCTTTGCACGCGTCCATTGCACGCTCTGCCTTGCACGTTCAAAAGAGTGGTGCTCTTTCCTTTTTGTTGAGCAACGATAGTCTCATCGAATAAGACTTATAGCCATGTCCTGGGGGCATATAGAGAAGTCTGGCTATTATAATTGCTGCAAAACCTTGGGGAACTTCCCTATTTTATTTAGAACACTTGTTTGCTCCTACCATAATATCCATGTTCTCTCTCTCATGTTTGTGGTTTAAATTAAATGACATAGAGGGACTAAGTATTCCATATTTGTGCATGTTGTATTCAAATGCAAAAATTCTAATTCATGCACAAATTTTAGGTATCTTCCTTATTTTATTATGTCACACTTTCGCTCTTATATTTTTATCTTTGTTGAAAAATAGTTTTTTGGATATTTTTATTACTCGCTTCATTCATTGACTCTTCTTCACCATATATTTCTTTTGCAATCTTTGGATCCTTAATTTAGGTTGATCTCCTCCTAGTATTCAACATTGATATGTGCATATGATTCCAATCATAATATAAGAAATGAACACCATGTGTAGGAAGTGCTACTATATTGTCCTTCTAAAGTTTTTCATCCATTTTGGCAATGTATGCCAATGGGGATAAACTTTAGAGTTTTTAATTGAGTTTTGTTATATGCTTTTGGTATTTTGCTTAAGCTTTTTTCCTTTCATGCTCATGCATTTTTGTTGTTGCTTTACGTGTTGGATATATAGATAAATCTCCACCATTGGTAATGGTTGGCAATATATGCAATTAAATTCAATTTCATTCACACGTGCATAGATTATGGGAGAGTTTAATCTATATATTGTGGTTTTACAAATATCACATTTTTTGTAGCATTTGATGTTAGTGCAACCGGTTTCATGCTCTAGATTCCTTATATACCCTCTCAAAGGTATTGTCATCAATTACCAAAATGGGGGAGATTAAAAGAGCATGTGTGCCCCATGTGTAGTTTTGATAATTAATGACAATCTCTATGGACTAATGTTTGCATTTAGTTATACTTGTAGGTGTCCATAGGTAATGCTTGAAGATCATATGTTGTATTCAAGGTTGAAAGAAGGATTAAGTTGAGCCTATTACAAGCATGTATTTAATAATAAGAAGGATGAGTGAACCATCATGTTTACCTTCAAGACATCATTCATTATGAAGTAAGAAGAAAAGATACAAGGTGGATCAAGATAAAGCTTAAGTTCAATATGGAGATATTGGATAAATCATATGCTTGAAGCTTTCCATACATTTTATGGTAACTAATTCATCAAGAAGTGCCTAAGTGAGGCTTTCCCATATTGAGTATTGGGAAGCAATAAATGTGAGAATTTATCAAGCAAGTGCAAGTGAGCACAATCAATAAAGGTGTTGTCGGGGATATAACCCCAGGTACCCCAGAGTTGAGGTATAAAGAGGTCTCTAGAGAGTAATCAACATTTCAATAGAAGAATGAAGACATGTAAATATATATATCAAAAGATATGAGAAGTTAAGAAAGAAATATAAGAGAGAAAACGGACATGGGCCGAATTACACTTAATCCGGCCTAGTTCAGCTATTTCTTTTAGCCAGAATACCGCTTACGGGCCGAACTAACCTTCACTCAGCCATACTGGGCCGAATCAACTCAGATCCGGCCCACCTCGCTGCCTCCGTTCCTACTGAGTCAACCCTCCATCCCGCCATCATCGCCAACTCCCGCCTCGCGCCGAGTCGACCCCGACGATCCCTCCACTTCGCCAGTCCGTCGGCGTCAGACGCCACAACGTCCGCGTCCACCGGGTGGGCCAGATTCGGCCCACCGCGAGGACACCACCGCGCCAGCAAGTTCCACCGACCCAACCTCCTCTCCCGGACAGGCCGGCCTCAATCATCCCGGCCCACCGCCGAGTCTCCCCTCCAGGCCGGATGAGAGCCACCCCGGCTGGGCCACTTCATAACCCGGCTGGGCCGTGGATCAGCTCGGCAGGGATGAGGTTTGATCCGGTTTAGGCCCAAGTCCTCACAGGCCGAGTTTACCCTGTGCCAGGCCGAATTACCACTAGCTCCAGGACGTTTGGGCCGAGATATAAAGACCCAAACATCCCCTTATTCACCTCCAGATGACTTCACTCCATCTACAACGACTCAACATCGACCCAGGACAAGATAAACAAGTCTCGTTCCAGTCTTGGGACGCCCATGGCTCAGACTGGCACCAGGGCATATGGAATATGCCCTTGGCATCAAGAGGATGCTATAGAATATGCCCTTGGCATCAAGAATATGCTAAGGAATATGCCATGGCATCTCCAAAGATGCCAAGGCATATGCTGAGCATCTGAGAAGATGCCAGGAATATGCTACGTAGATGCCAAACGTATGGAACAAGCCTTGTCCCCTGGGCTCCCCTTTATAAGGAGCACCAGGGGGATCGTTCTAGGAGAGGCCCCGAAGGGCTCCTCCCCTCTCTGCTCACTAGGAGCTCTCCTTCTTCCTCTTCCTCCACTCTCACAGAGAGATCTAGATAGAAGCATAGGAGATACAACTCAAGGAGCAAGATTGTAACCACATGTATGGCAAGATTATAAGAGATTAGATGTATAGAGTGAGATGTTATCTCCAATTGAGAGCTTCAATCCAATATACATTGTATTTATCTTTGTTCATACGAGTGCGGTCTTCACTGCATCATCCCTCCCCGGATTCCTCCACGTCCATCGGCCCCAACTTTAGCCTACCCATGGCATATGCTGTGATACCACAACTTTACTCAAAACTGACTTTATGCCTTAAGTCTGAGTCATCTGACTTAAATCTGAATTATATGACTCAATTATGAGTTAACCCATCCCAAATTCGAGTTACTTTACTCAAAATTGACTCTATGTCTTAAGTCTGAGTCATCTGACTCAAATCCGAGTTATATGACTCAAATCCGAGTTAACTCATCCCAAATCCGAGTTACTTTACTCAAAATTGACTTTATGTCTTAAGTCTGAGTCACCTGACTCAAATCCGAATTATATGCCTCAAATCTGAGTTAACTCATCCCAAATCCGAGTTACTTTACTCAAAATCGACTTATATGTCCTTAAGTCTGAGTCATCTGACTCAAATCCGAGTTATATGACTCCAATCCGAGTTACTTTACTCAATTTTGACTTACATCTCAAATCTGAGTCATCTGACTCAAATCCGAGTTACATGACTTTAATCCGAGTTATCTCATTCCAAATCCGAGTTACTTTACTCAATTTTGACTTACATCTCAAATCCGAGTCATTTAACTCAAATCCGAGGTATATGACTCAAATTCGAGTTACCTCATTCCAAATCCGAGTTACTTTACTCAATTTTGACTCACATCTCAAATCTGAGTCATCTGACTCAAATCCGAGTTACATGACTTTAATCCGAGTTATCTCATTCTAAATCCGAGTTACTTTACTCAATTTTGACTTACATATCAAATCTGAGTCATCTGACTCAAATCCGAGTTACATGACTCAAATCTGAGTTATCTCATTCTAAATCCGAGTTATCTCATTCTAAATCTGAGTTATCTCAATTTTGACTTACATCTCAAATCTAATCATCTGACTCAAATCTGAGGTATATGACTCAAATCCGAGTCATCTGTTTGCCATGATATAACTTGATTTGGTGTGATGACGTTAATTTGCCTTTGATATGGATCCGAGATATAGATCCGAGATTAAGCTTTGGGATATGATAATAGGGCTAACCGCTGAGAGATCTGATTCGAGATGTAGATATGAGATATAGATTCGAGATATGATAAGCTGGCCAATAGTCATCCGAGATATGGGATAACCTGGAAAGATGGTGAAATATCAATCGGAGTCATAACATAACCTGGCAATCTGGCGAACTGATAAAAGCTTCGACCCAAATCAGAGATATGATTAGTACGCCGAGTCTGAATACAAATCCGAATTATAATATGCCTTGGCAAGCTGAATTAAATGTTAGTCCGAAATCAGAGACAATCTACTGAGCTGAGTTAAAGGTTAATCTGAAGCATAAATAAATTGACTCAATTTATATCCGAATCATCAATAAGCTGGACGGTAAGCTGAGTTAAAGGATAATCCAAAGCATAAATAAACTGACTCAAATTCTGTCTGAATCATAAATGAGCTGACTCAAATTCTATCCGAATTATAAATTGGCTGACTAAAATCTTATCCGAATTATAAATATGCTGATTCAAATTCTGTCCGAATCAGCAATAAGCTGGCTGGTGGGCTGAGTTAAAGGTCGGTCCAAAGCGTAAATAAACTAACTCAAATTCTATCTGAATCGTCTATAAGCTGGCTGACGAGCTGAGTTAAAGGTTAACCCAAAGCATACATAAACTGACTCAAATTCGATCTGAATCATCAATAAGATGATTCAACTTCTATCCGAGTTATAAATAAGCTGGCTCAAATACAGATCTAAATCAACATAATGTTCTCTTAATCCAAAGGTGACTCTACGGATAAGTTGACTAGTCCCCGGGTTAAGTCATTTTCTCCCCGGGGTGAAGGATTGAGTGTAGGTGGCTGAGTTATCTGGCACTTACAGTATACTTGGTGTAGTGTTTGAGTTAGTCTTGCTAGGTCATACCCGCCCTGCTGAGTTACCTGGTACTTATAGTAAGCTTGGAGTAGTGCTTGAGTCCTTCTTGCTGAGTCTCACCTGCTTTGATGAATTAGACTTGGAGAGCCTCTGCGCTTACCTCTTTGTTCTCTGTTGGCTCGGTGAAGCTGAATGAGCCCTATGAGGAAGAAGTTGATGAAGATGTTCCCGTCCGGATGGAAACCAACCAACTCCACTAAGAGGCCCCAAGGTGGGCGCCAAATGTCGTGGTGGTGTCACGGCATATGCCATGGGTAGGCTAAAGTTGGGGCCGATAGACGTGGAGGAATCCGGGGATGGATGATGCAGTGAAGACCACACTCGTATGAACAAAGAGAAATACAATGTATATTGGATTGAAGCTCTCAAGTGGAGATAACACCTCATTCTATACATCTAATCCCTTATAATCTTGCCATACGCGTGGCTACAATCATGCTCCTTGAGCTGTATCCTCTCCTTGAGCTGTATCCCCTATGCTTCTATCTAATCTCTCTGTGAGAGTAGAGGAAGAGGAAGAAGTAGAGCTCCTAGTGAGCAGAGACGGGAGGAGCCCTTCAGGGCCTCCCTCTGAATGATCTCCCTGGTGCTCCTTATAAAGGGGAGCCCAGGGGACTAATCTTGCTCTCTACGATTGGAATCTTCTCAGCATATTCCGGGCATCTTCTGGAGATGCTCAGCATATGCCTTGGCATCTTTGGAGATGCTAAGGCATATTCCTTAGCATATTCTTGGATGCCGATGGCATATTCCTTATGCCATGTGCCAGTCTGAGCTAGAGGCGTCCCAAGACTGGCACGACGCTTGTGGAGTTGTCCTGGATAGATGGCGTGTAGCTGTGAAAGTTAGGAGCACATTTGGAGATAAATAAGAGGGCGTACGGGGTGAAATAACTCGGCCCAGACGCCCCAGACGAAGCGGTGATTCGGCCTGCTTCCTAGTTGACTCGGCCTGGTCTTGATTGTAGAAGACAAGGGCCCAGCCGGACTGTTAGGTGGCCCAGCCGGGTTAGTGGTTATTCGGCCCAGGCAGCACAAAAATCCCCTAATGGCCCAGCCGGCTACTCCTTAATTTGGCCTGGGCTGGCTGAGTCAGCTCTGGCCCATCCGAGGTGGGTCAGGTTGAGTCGATGGCTGCTGTTCCATGGTGGGCCAGATAAGGCAAGTGTCGGCCCACCCGGGTAGCACTGGCGGCAAGGTGCCCCAGCCTGTTGTGGAGGTGTGGTCCACGGTGGGCCGACTCTTGGTCACCGGCCCACTCGAGCGAGACATGTGTTGGCCGCGCGTGCGGAGAGACGACGTGGTCGAGGTTCCCTAATGGGCCGAATATGGCCCAGCTGGCTGATGCTCTCGGACCATCGATGTGGCGGGGAGGAGGTTCGGCGTCCTGGCGACGTCAGGGCTATGCAACTTGGTGCATTGAGGAGCGATGGAGGAAGGGTGGTGAAGTGTGTTGTGGGCCGCCTTATGATTCGGCCCATGCGGGAAAGGTGACTGAACGGACCTTGCTAATTTTATTCGGCCCAGGGAACTCGCATGGAGGCCGAATTAGGCCTAATTCGGCCTGGAGTCTTTTTATCTGTTTTTGTTTAACTTCCACACGTATATCATATATTCTCTTCTTATATACGTCTCGTATCGACTTACTTATTACATCAACTCTGGGGTACCTGGGGTTATATCCCCGACATTAGTCCCCGAGGCTATGTGGGACTTGTAAAGTCGTGCATAGGCTTTATAAAATATCTCCAGAGTTGTTTATTGACTTATTGTACTTTGGTCGTGTACTTCTATGTCTTATAACCCTTTTGGGCAAGTTTTTGATTTCTGGCCTTCTCGGGCACTGGTCTTAACCCTTTTGGGCAAGTTTTGGACTTCTGGCCTTCTTGGGCACTGGTTATAACCCTTTTGGGTAGGTTTTGGACTTCTAGCCTTCTTGGGCACTGGTCATAACCCTTTTGGGTATGTTTTGGACTTCTGGCCTTCTTGGGCATTGGTCATAACCCTTTTGGGTAGTTTTTGTACTTCTGGCCTTCTTGGACACTGGTCATAACCTTTTGGGTAAGTTTTGGACTTCTGGCCTTCTTGGGCACTGGTCATAACCTTTTTGGGTAGGTTTTGGACTTCTGGCCTTCTTGGGCACTGGTCATAACCTTTTGGGTAAGTTATGAGTTCCTGCCTTCTTGGCCATTGCTCTTTTAACCTCTTTGGGTAAGTTATGACTTCCTGCCTTCTTGGGCATTGCTCTTTTAACCCCATTGGGTAAGTTAGTATCCAAGTCATCTGATTCCAAATCCGAGTTACTTTACTCAAAACTGACTTTATGCCTTAAGTCTGAGTCATCTGACTTAAATCTAAGTTATATGACTCAATTCTGAGTTAACCCATCCCACGGTGGGCGCCAAATGTCGTGGTGGTATCACGGCATATGCCATGGGTAGGCTAAAGTTGGGGCCGATGGACGTGGAGGAATCCGGGGAGGGATGATGAAGTGAAGACCGCACTCGTAGGAACAAAGATAAATACAATTTATATTAGACTGAAGCTCTCAAGTGGAGATAACACCTCATTATATACATCTAATCTCTTATAATCTTGCCATACATGTGGCTACAATCTTGCTCCTTGAGTTGTATCTCCTATGCTTCTATCTAGATCTCTCTGTGAGAGTGTAGGAAGAGGAAGCAGGAGAGCTCCTAGTGAGCAGAGAGGGGAGGAGCCCTTCGGGGCCTCTCCTAGAATGATCCCCCTGGTGCTACTTATAAAGGGGAGCCCAGGGTACAAGGCTTGTTCCATACGTTTGGCATCTACGTAGCATATTCCTGGAATCTTCTCAGATGCTCAGCATATGCCTTGGCATCTTTGGAGATGCCATGGCATATTCCTTAGCATATTCTTGATGCCAAGGGCATATTCTCTAGCATCCTCTTGATGCCAAGGGCATATTCCATATGCCCAGGTGCCAGTCTGAGCCATGGGCGTCCCAAGACTGGCACGAGACTTGTTTATCTTGTCCTGGGTCGATGTTGAGTCGTTGTAGATGGCGTGAAGTCATCTGGAGGTGAATAAGGGGATGTTTGGGTCTTTATATCCCGGCCCAAACGTCCTGGAGCTAGTGGTAATTCGTCCTGGCACAGGGTAAACTCGGCCTGGGGGGGACTTGATCCTAAACCGGATCAAACCTCATCCCTGCCGGTGATCCACTACCACCGGGTTATGAAGTGGCCACCGGTGGATCTCATTCGCCTGGAGGGAGAGTCGGCGGTGGCGAGATGATTGAGGCCGGCCGTCCCGGGAGGAGGTCGGTGGAACTTGCGTGGTGGTGTCCAAGGTTAGTTCGGCCTAAAATAAATAGCTGAACTAGGCCGGATTAAGTGCAATTCGGGCCATATCCGTTTTCTATCTTATATTTCTTTCTTAACTTCTCATATCTTTTGATATATATATATTTATATGTCTTCATTCTTCTATTGAAATGTTGATTACTCTCTAGAGACCTCTTTATACCTCAACTCTGGGGTACCTGTGGTTATATCCCCGACATAATGTCGGGGATATAACCCCAGGTACCCCAGAGTTGAGGTAATAAGTAAGTCGATACGAGACGTATATAAGAAGAGAATATATGATATACGTGTGGAAGTTAAACAAAAACAGATAAAAATCTCCAAGCCGAATTAGGTCTAATTCGGCCTCCATGCGAGTTCCCTGGGCCGAATAAAATTAGCAAGGTCCGTTCAGTCACCTTTCCCCGCATGGGCCGAATCATAAGGCGGCCCACAACACACTTCACCACCCGCCTCCATCGCTCCTCAATGCACCGAGCTGCACAACCCCGATGTCGCCAGCACTCAGCCAGGACGCCGAACCTCCTCCCCGCCACATCGATGGTCCGAGAGCATCAGCCGGCTGGGCCATATTTGGCCCATCAGGGAACCTCGACCACGTCGTCTCTCCGCACACGCGGCCAACACATGTCTCGCCCGAGTGGGCCGGTGACCGAGAGTCGGCCCACCGCGGACCACACCTCCACAACAGGCTGGGGCACCTCGCCGCCAGTGCTACCCGGGTGGGCCGACACTTGCCTTATCCGGCCCACCGTGGAACAGCAGCCATCGACTCAACCTGACCCACCTCGGATGGGCCAGAGCTGACTCAGCCAGCCCATGCAAAATTAAGGAGTAGCCCGGCTAGGCCATTAGGGGCTTTTTGTGCTGCCTGGGCCGAATAACCACTAACCCGGTTGGGCCACCTAACAGTCCGGCTGGGCCCTTGTCTTATACAATCAAGACCAGGCCGAGTCAACTAGGAAGCAGGCCGAATCACCGCTTCGTCTGGGGTGTCTGGGCCGAGTTATTTCACCCCGTACGCCCTCTTATTTATCTCCAGATGTGCTCCTAACCTTCACAGCTACACGCCATCTATCCAGGACAACTCCACAAGCCTCGTGCCAGTCTTGGGATGCCTCTGGCTCAGACTGGCACATGGCATAAGGAATATGCCGTCGGCATCCAAGAATATGCTAAGGAATATGCCTTAGCATCTCCAAAGATGCCAAGGCATATGCTGAGCATCTCCAGAAGATGCCCGGAATATGCTGAGAAGATGCCAATCGTAGAGAGCAAGATTAGTCCCCTAGGATCCCCTTTATAAGGAGCACCATGGAGATCGTTCAGAGGGAGGCCCCGAAGGGCTCCTCCCCTCTCTGCTCACTAGGAGCTCTACTTCTTCCTCTTCCTCTACTCTCACAGAGAGATTAGATAGAAGCATAGGGGATACAGCTCAAGGAGCATGATTGTAGCCACGAGTATGGCAAGATTATAAGGGATTAGATGTATAGAATGAGGTGTTATCTCCACTTTAGAACTTAAATCCAATATACATTGTATTTCTCTTTGTTCATACGAGTGCGGTCTTCACTGCATCATCCCTCCCTGGATTCCTCCACGTCCATCGGCCCCAACTTTAGCCTACCCATGGCATATGCCATGACACCACCACGACATTTGTTGCCCACCGTGGGGCCTCTTAGTGGCGTTGGTTGGGTTTTCATCCGGACGGGAACATCTTCATAAACTTCTTCCTCATAGGGCTCATTCAGCTTCACTGAGCCAACAGAGAACAAAGAGGTAAGCGTAGAGGCTCTCCAAGTCTAACTCATCAAAGCAGGTGAGACTCAGCAAGAAGGACTCAAGCACTACTCCAAGCTTATTGTAAGTACCAGGTAACTCAGCAGGGCAGGTATGTGAAGGGAATATGCCCTGAGAGGCAATAATAAATTGTTTATTATGTGTATTCCAAGTATATGATAGATGTTTATTTTGCATGCTATAATTGTATTAATACGGAAACGTTAATACATGTGTGTTTAATAAACAAACAGAAAGTTCCTAGTTAAGCCTCTCTCATAAACTAGCTCGTTGATTAACAAGATGATCAAGGTTTCCTGATCATGGACATTGGATGTTGTTAATAACGGGATCACAACATTAGTGTAATGATGTGATGAACATTCATCCAGTATAGCATTACGATCAAAGTCATTGAGTTTATATTGCTATAACAACTTACGAAGTGATCCTAATCCTTAGACCATGAGATCATGTCAATCACTAACACGGAAGAGTTTCTTGATAACATCAAACGTCACACCGTAATGTGGTGATTATAAAGATGGGTTCAGAACTAATAAAGTGTTATGTTGAGGCTCATGGATCAAGAGTGGAATTTGTTCATCCGATGACGGATAGATATACTGGGCCCTCTCGGTGATATCACATTGATTAGCTTGCAAGCAAGTGATTTGATCACTAGAATGTTATATCAGGAACGAGAAAAGAGTGCATGTCGATGCGAGATCAAACTAGGTATGGAGATACCGATCGAATCTCGGACATGTAATATATCGTGAGACAAAGGGATTAAGATACTAGCGTAAAAGGTTCCGCGATCACAAGAAAGTCATCGTTGAATATGTGGGAGTCGATGGGTCTCGGATCCGCTTGATTATTGATCGAGAGGGTCTCGATCATGTCCGCATTATTCACGAACCGTAGGGTGACACACTTAAGAGACACCGACATCCAATTGGAGCAAAAGTTTCATGCGAAGAATAAACAAGCGCAGGAATTTATTTCACTAGATACCAAAGCAGGTTTTGGTGAAATTGCATAAAGTGGTTATGCATGTGAAATAGAATTCTAGCAAGGGTTATTGTGAATGTTTGTCATTAAAGTAATTGACAAAATTCTGAATAAAATAAAAGTTTTATTTAATGAGAGTTTGCATTAAATTTGGTGGAAATTTAATGGGATTTTGAGTGGGATTTTGAGTGGACTTTTGAAGGGTCATTTTGTGAGTGGAGTGTCCACCCACATGATGAGGGAGGGCAAGGGCAGCCCCCATGCGCCGCCACCCCTTGGGGTTCCCCCTCCTCCTATAAAAGGCCCTCCTCTCACTTCTCACTCACACCTCCTCGTGAAGGATCTCTCTCCCCTCTAGAATTTATCCCCATGGTCTCGGACTAGCGAGATACATGTTCCCGGTGGCTTTTCGGCAAGAAAGAGTTGTGCTTCCGCTGCATCGCTGGGCGAGGAGGCGGAGGTTGCTCAGTGCCTCGAGCGTGTGTGCGAGCACGGATGCTGGCTGATTTCGGCGCTAGGACTTCCTCTCGATCTTGAGATCGGCAAGAGATCGTCTACATCAACCACGAGTTTGGACTCGTTAACCTTTGTCGGTCTTCAAGGGTATGTTCTCTACGGATATACAGCCGCCCGTTGTTTGTATCTAGTATAAATAGATCTTGGTATATAGTTCACATCGTAGGAAATTTTTGTTTTCTATGTGCGAACCCTTGATGTATCGAGCGGATCTATGCGTAGATACTTTACGGGTAGTACACATATGAGTATGTGGGCGATGATGATCATGTTGTTGCTCCTTTCTTGTGATTTTGGATATTGGTGGCATAGTGGGATGAAGCGGCGGACAAACTTTACATGTCCTCGCACATGAGACCTGTTCCACGCTTGACATGCAACTAGTTTGCATAAGTGGCTAGCGGGTGTCTGTCTCTCCTACTATAGTCAATATCTATTTTGCAAGCGAGTTGTCAACAATTTGATTATCCTCGTTGTGGTTCATGTTCGTAGGTAAGAACGGTTCTATCTCGAAAGCCTTCAGCCACGTAAAACTTGCAATGGATAAATTAGAGGCGTCTAGTTTAGATTGTTGCTGGGCTAGTGTTATGATATGGTAGTGTTGTAAGTAGAAGTATGAGATGATACTCTTACAACACACATAGCGTGTAAAACCCATAGATTGTGGATTTACACATATAGGTATGATAGTGATCATACCACGATGCACATGATAGAGATCATCTGCGGGAACCATATAATTTCACTATTAAACATATGATGTTTGATTGCATCTTATATTGCTTGTTTAGCGCTTTGTTAAGCATAATAAGATGATCCCTCATTTTAAATATCAAGATAAGAATGTGTTCTCCTTTAGTATGCACCGATTATGTTTTCGTCGCTCCAAGACATCACGTGATGATCGGTGTACTTGGATCCTCGACCATACTTGGTGTAAGACAGATTACACATAAAAATACTAAGGTTCTAACTTGGCGAGCCTAGCATGTAGACATGGCCTCGGAACACTGAAGAAAGGTTAAGCATGAGTCATATAGTTGATATGATGCCCATTTGATGCTCGCCTTTGAAGCTATACCGACTCACGTGATGATCGGACTTGGTGTAGTGGATTTGGTTCATGTAATCACCAAAAGGACACGAGGATGTCGCTTTTGAGTGGGAGTTCATTAAGTAATATAGATTAGTTGAACTCAATCTATCATACACTTAGTCTAAACTTTACAAATTCTGTTGTAGATGGCACCACCTTTTTAATTTCAATGCGTTCATGGAGAAAGAGAAACTAGCAACGAACGGTAGCAACTTTCTTGAATGGGCCATGAATTTGAGGATTCTCCTCTCTGCACAAAAGCAATATGTGCTAGAAGCGCGTTAGGCCCCCACCCTTGACGATGCCCCGACGAGGAGAAGAATGTCTATCTCGACTCGTCAGAGGACCACAACTTAGTTCATTCGGCATATTGTATGGGCTAGAGCCGAACTTGAAAGCGTTTAAAACGACAATGCTTTTGATACAATGGGTGAGTTGAAAATGATTTTCGACACACATCTTTCAGAGAGCTACAATGCTTCAGAAAAGTTCTTTAGCTGCATGATGGAAGAGAACAGCTCAGTTAGTGAGCATGTACTCAAGATGTCGGGTTACGCCGATAAGCTTGTGTCCTTGGGAATAACGATTCCCATTGACTTAGGCATCCATCGTGTTCTGCGGTCTACGCCACCTAGCTATAAGAGCTTCGTGATGAACTATAATATGCAAGGCATGAAGAAGTCTCTCCCGAGCTTACATCAATGCTTAAAAGCTGCGAAGTGGAGATCAAAAGGAACATCAAGTGTTGATGATCAATAGGAACACTGGTTTCAAGAAAGACAAGAAGGGAAAGCGGAAGGAAGTAAGGGCGGCAAGCCTGTTGCCTGAAAAGAAACCCGAGTTGGACCTAAGTCGATACCGAAAGTGCTACTATTGTAAAGGGATCAGCCATCGAAGCATAAGCCCCAAGTATCTGGCGCATAAGAAGGCCGGCAAGGCAAACAAAGGTATATATGATATACATGTTATTGATGTGTACTTGACTAGTGCTCGCATGGCACCGGGTATTTGATACGGTTCGGTTGCTAATATTTGTAACTTTCGAATCGGATCAGAATAAAGCGACCGCTAGCAAGGGGTGAGGTCAAGATGCGTGTCGGCAATGGATCAACGTTGATGTGATCGCCGTTAACGCTACCTCTCCACTTACCGTCGGGATTAGTTATAAACTTAAATAAGCATTATTTGGTGCCCGACCGAGCATGAACATTATCTGGATCATGTTTGATGCAAAGTGGTTTTTCATTCAAATCGAGAACAATGGTTGTTCCATTTATATGAATGAAATCTTTTATGGACATGCACCAATGTTGAATGGTTTATTTCGTGGATCTCGATGATAATGTTACACATATTCATAATATTGATGCTAAAAGGATTAAACTTAGTGATGATATATCCGCATTTATGTGTACTGCCGTCTAGGTCATATTGGCATTAAGCATGAAGAAGCTCCATTCGGATGGACTTTTAGAATCACTTGATTATGAATCATTTGATACATGTGAGCCATGCCTTATGGGCAAGATGACTAGAACGCCGTTTTCGGTTCAATGGAGCAGGCGATTTATTGGAAATCATACATTCGATGTATGTGGTCCAATGAGTGTGTCGTGAGGTGGATATCGTTATTTTGTTACTTTCACGGATGATTTGAGTAGATACGGTTATATCTACTTGATGAAACACAAGTCTGAAACCTTTGAAAAGTTCAAGGAATTTCGAATGAAGTGGAAAATCATCGTAATAGAAAGATCAAATTTCTGATCGACCGTGGAGGTGAGTATCTAAGTTCTGAGTTTAGCACTCACATGAAAGAGTGTGGAATTGTTTCACAACTCACACCTGCGAACACCAATGAAATGGTGTGTGAACGTCGTAATCGTACTTTATTAGATATGGTTCGATCTATGATGTCTCCGCGGACTTGCGTTGTCATTTTGGGGTTATGCACTAGAAAGCTGCTGCATTCACTTTAAATCGGGCACCATCTAAATCCGTTGAAACGACACGTATGAATTATGGTTTGGAAACAAACCTAAGCTGTCATTTCTTAAAGTTTGGGGTTGCGATGTTTATGTGAAGAAACTTCAACCGGATAAACTCGAACCCAAAGCGGAAAAATGCGTCTTCATAGGATACCCTAAAGAAACTATTGGGTATTCCTTCTATCACGAGATCCGAGGGCAAGGTTTTTGTTGCCAAGAATGGATCCTTTCTAGAGAAAGAGTTTCTCATGAAAGGTGTGAGTAGTCGGAAGGTAGAACTCGAAGAGGTTATGGAACCTTCTCTTCAAAGTATGGCGAGTAGCGGCCTTAAGTCGCTTCGGAGTTGGCTCCACACATTGAAGAAGGAACTAATGATAATGATCATGAAACTCCGAAGAGAGTACTACCGAACCTCGCAGGTCAAGCAGACGGCGTGCAGCTCCCGAGCTGTCGGAAATCTGTCATAAATTTCATGGTTGATGAAAATAATGACCTGCGACGTATGAAGAAGCGATGATGAGCCCGTTCCAACAAATGGTTAGAAGCCATGAAATCCGAGATGGAATCCATGTATGAAAATCAAGTTTGGAACTTGGTGGAATTACCTCACGACCGAAAGGCCGTGGAGAACAAATGGATTTTCAAAAGGAAAAGCGATCTTGATGGTAATGTGACCATCTATAAAGCTCGACTTGTCGCAAAGGGGTTTCGACAAATTCAAGGAGTTGACTACGATGAGACTTTCTCTCCGTAGCGATGCTAAAGTCGATTAGGATTATGTTAGCAATTGCTGCATATTTCGATTATGAAATATGGCGGATGGATGTCAAAACCGCGTTTCTCAATGGTAATATTGAAGAAGAGTTGTATATGATACAACCAAAGGGTTTTGTCGATCCTAAGGATGCTAACAAGGTGTGCAAGCTTCACGATCCATCTATGGATTGAAGCAAGCATCACGAAGTTGGAATCTCCGCTTTGATGAGGTGATCAAAGAGTTTGGATTTGTCCAAACTTATGGAGAAGCTTGTATTTACAAGAAAGTGAGTGGGAGCAATGTGGCATTTCGATACTATATGTGGATGACATATTATTGATCGGAAATGATATAGAACTTTAACAGTGTTAAAAGTTATCTAAACGACAAATTTTCAATGAAGGACCTAGGTGAAGCATCTTACATATTAGGCATAAAGATCTATAGAGATAGATCTAGGCGCCTAATAGGGCTATCATAAAGTACATACCTTGATAAGATTTTAAAGAAGTTTAAAATGGACGAAGTAAGAAGGGTTCTTACCTATGTTGCAAGGCAAGACATTGAGTAAGACTCAAAGTCCCACCTTGGCGGAAGAAAGAGAGATAATGGACAAAGTCCCTATGCTTCAGCCATAGGCTCTATAATGTCGCCATGCTATGTACAAGACCGGATGTGGCACACGCTATTAGTTTGACTAGTAGGTACCAATCGGATCCAGGTTGAACACGGATAGCGGTCAAGAATATCCTTAAGTACTTGAGAAGAACTAAGGATATGTTTCTTGTATCTGAGGTGAAGAAGAGCTCGTCGCTAAGTGTTATGTCGACGCTAGCTTTGACACCGATCCGGATGACTCTAAGTCTCAATCCGGATCGTATTTCTCATGAATGGCGGAGCGGTTAGTTGGAGGAGCTCCAAACAACCTGTGGTAGCGGGATCAACAACGGAGGCGAATATGTTCTTTGCTTGAGCGGCTCGAAGCTTTGGATGAAGGAGTTCATATCCGAACTAGGAGTTGTGGCAAGCGCGTTGGACCCAATGGTGATCTATTGTGACAACAATGGTGCCATTGCCAATGCCAAAGAGCCAAGGTCTCACAAGCATTCCAAGCATAAGCGCCGGTTTCACTCCATCCATGAGCATGTCAAGGATGGAGATATAAAGATTTGTAAAGTACATACGGATCTCAATGTAGCGATCCGTTGACTAAAACTCTCCTAGAGCAAAACATGATCAACACGAACTCAATGGGTGTTAGATATATCACTATGTAACTAGATTATTGTCTCTAGTGCAAGTGGGAGACTGAAGGGAATATGCCCTGAGAGGCAATAATAAATTGTTTATTATGTGTATTCCAAGTATATGATAGATGTTTATTTTGCATGCTATAATTGTATTAATACGGAAACGTTAATACATGTGTGTTTAATAAACAAACAGAAAGTTCCTAGTTAAGCCTCTCTCATAAACTAGCTCGTTGATTAACAAGATGATCAAGGTTTCCTGATCATGGACATTGGATGTTGTTAATAACGGGATCACAACATTAGTGTAATGATGTGATGAACATTCATCCGAAGTATAGCATTACGATCAAAGTCATTGAGTTTATATTGCTATAACAACTTACGAAGTGATCCTAATCCTTAGACCATGAGATCATGTCAATCACTAACACCGAAGAGTTTCTTGATAACATCAAACGTCACACCGTAACGGTGATTATAAAGATGGGTTCGAACTAATAAAGTGTTATGTTGAGGCTCATGGATCAAGAGTGGAATTTGTTCATCCGATGACGGATAGATATACTCTGGGCCCTCTCGGTGATATCACATTGATTAGCTTGCAAGCAAGTGATTTGATCACTAGAATGTTATATCACGAACGAGAAAAGAGTGCATGTCGATGCGAGATCAAACTAGGTATGGAGATACCGATGATCGAATCTCGGACATGTAATATATCGTGAGACAAAGGGATTAAGATACTAGCGTAAAAGGTTCCGACGATCACAAGAAAGTCATCGTTGAATATGTGGGAGTCGATATGGGTCTCGGATCCCGCTCGATTATTGATCCGAGAGGGTCTCGATCATGTCCGCATTATTCACGACCGTAGGGTGACACACTTAAGAGACACCGACATCCAATTGGAGCAAAAGTTTCATGCGAAAAGAATAAACAAGCGCAGGAATTTATTTCACTAGATCAAAACAGGTTTTCGGGTGAAATTGCATAAAGTGGTTATGCATGTGAAATAGAATTCTAGCAAGGGTTATTGTGAATGTTTGTCATTAAAGTAATTGACAAAATTCTGAATAAAATAAAAGAGTTTTATTTAATGAGAGTTTGCATTAAATTTGGTGGAAATTTAATGGGATTTTGAGTGGGATTTTGAGTGGACTTTTGAAGGGTCATTTTGTGAGTGGAGTGTCCACCCACATGATGAGGGAGGGCAAGGGCAGCCCCATGCGCGCCACCCCTTGGGGTTCCCCTCCTCCTATAAAAGGAGCCCCTCTCTCACTTCTCACTCACACCTCCTCGTGAAGGATCTCTCTCCCCTCTAGAATTTATCCCCATGGTCTCGGACTAGCGAGATACATGTTCCCGGTGGCTTTTCGGCAAGAAAGAGTTGTGCTTGCTGCATCTGGGAGGCGAGGCGGAGGTTGCTCGGTGCCTCGAGCGTGTGCTTGAGCACGGATCTTGTTGATTCTTGGCGCTAGGACTTCCTCTCGATCTTGAGATCGGCAAGAGATCGTCTACATCAACCACGAGTTTGGACTCGTTAAACTTTGTCGGTCTTCAAGGGTATGTTCTCTACGGATATACATCCGCCCGTTGTTTGTATCTAGTATAAATAGATCTTGGTATATAGTTCACATCGTAGGAAATTTTTTGTTTTCTATGCTGCGAACCCTTCAGTATGACCTAGCAAGACTAACTCAAAAACTACTCCAAGTATACTGTAAGTGCCAGATAACTCAGCCACCTACACTCAATCCTTCACCCCGGGGAGAAAATGACTTAACCCGGGGACTAGTCAACTTATCCGTAGAGTCACCTTTGGATTAAGAGAACATTATGTTGATTTACATCTGTATTTGAGCCAGCTTATTTATAACTCAGATGGAAGTTGAATCATCTTATTGATGATTCAGATCAAATTTGAGTCAGTTTATGTATGCTTTGGGTTAACCTTTAACTCAGCTCGTCAGCCAGCTTATAGACGATTCAGATAGAATTTGAGTTAGTTTATTTAAGCTTTGGGCCGACCTTTAACTCAGCCCACCAGCCAACTTATTGCTGATTCGGACAGAATTTGAGTCAGTATATTTATAATTCGGATAATATTTGAGTCAACCAATTTATAATTGTCACATCCCAAGATTTTCCAAATCTTGTAATGTGAAAATAAATTAATAAAATAAAACTTTGTTTGATTTTCAGAACCAGAAGAAACTTTATGAATTCAATTGGAACTCCAAACCCATTTGAATTAAAATAAACCAAAAGAGAATTAAAAAGATAAACATTTAATAAAAGGAAAATAAAAACATTTGGAAATACTAATGAAAAGATTTGTTTTCAAATGAAATAGAAGTTTTATAAATAAAGATTATCTAATAAAGGCCAATTTAAACCTTGACCAAACCTTGGGAATTAAAACATTTAATTTTAAATAAAAAACAACAAAGGTTTATTTAAAATAAAATAATAAAGAATTAATATCCAAACTTTATTAAAATAAGAAGTTTTACCAAATTAATTAAAACATCAAAACATATTAATTGTTTTAAACAGGTTTTCCAAATATTTTATATTCTCTAATAAAAACCTACTAGAGTGTTTTGGCTTTGTTTTTGATTTCAAAACAAATATCTCAATAAGGCAAATCCTATTGAATTTAATAATGAAAGTCTACTATAATAATTAAATAATGGATACTAAAAATAAAAGGTTATTTTGTTTCAAAACAAATTTCCAAATATTATTTGTTTCCCAAATTAAACCTACTAATTTGATCTTGAAAATATATAGGTTTCAAGTATAGATTTTATTAATAAAACCAAACCCTATTTGATTTAATAGCTAAGGCCATTTTATTTAATTATTAATGGACCCTATAATAAAATGCTATTTTATTTTAAACAAGTATTTCAAATATTCATAAATTCCAAATAATACCTACTGATTTGATTTGGAGAGATATTTTGGACTTTAAAAGGAGATTTATTAAATAAAACATACCATATTTGATTAAATAACTATGGTCTATTTTATAGATCCTAAAAAGGAATAAAAATATTATTTATTTTGGAATATTGGTTTATGTTGATAAACAGAACCAAAAATTCAAAGTTCAAAGTTTGCTGAATGTTGATTTGATTTGAGTGTGAATTGTTTGTTTGGAAGTTCAAAATAGAAATTTAAATTAGAAAAGGAAAAAGAAAACAGACAGGAAATAAAAATAAAGCAACCCAGGCAGCCCACTAAGCCCACCAACCAGCCCAGCATCTTTTCCCGCAGAAAACGTTTCGAACCAATAACCTGACCCGCACAGAAAATGACAGGTGGACCTCCTCCTTTCTTTCTTTCCCGCTGACCAGAGGACCCCACCACCCACTGTTCATCGTCCTCCTCGCGACCTCCTCCTCCCCATAACCTCGCTGCCGTTGCTGCAGTAACTCCGCGCGTTCAATTCGCCTTAACACCGCGATAATTCCTCGTCGCGACCACGTCCTTAAAATCGCCTTCTCCTCCGACGTATTCCCCAGCCCACTTTCCTCTTCGCCTCTAGGCATCGCCAATTCACCTGTCTGCCGCCACTCCGACGATGTTCAGGTGATGATTCCGCGGAACGCACCACCCCAAGCCTCACCGACCAAGCACGCCTTCCCACTCCCTAGCGCATCTCCCGTACCGCACAACCGTTCATCATGGTGCCCCAGAAATCGTCTTCGACAAAATACGAAGCGCCGTCATCTTTTACTCCGTGAAGCTTATCTTGGTAAGAGCTGACCACCCTAAGCTCTCTCAATCACGCTCACAGCTTTGTCATGATCTTCCGCGACTAATCATGCCCTCGGTTTACCCTCACGAGATCTACAGCAACGCCAACGACGACGACTTGCATCACCACCGTCTGCCTTCTTCTCCGACGAGCCCCGCAGGTAGAACCTAGTCGCCCCTCTTCTTCTGATGCATGCTCACATCATCTCTGTGACCTCCTGCGTCTAACTCAGCCATTCGTCTGTATTCTCGTGGACCACAGCAACGTCCCCGTCGTCGACCAGAGCCGACCGTCGCCAGTAACAACTCCGGTGAGAAATTCTTCCCAACACTGTGCGCCCCGAACCACGCCAACCACACGACGTGCTTCACCTCATCCTCGCGACTTCGGTGAGCTTGTTTTCCCTTTTCCTCGCGTCCTGTTTCATCAGCGCCGCCGCCGTCTGTCCGTCACCACCGTTCCCCGTCGCGCAGCGCCGCCCATCCGTGGCCGGTCAGTAGCAACCGTTAGATCGAGATCGGACGAATAGGATAGATCCACTTATTCTCGAAGGGGTATGTGCTCAGAACCATTCGATCTAACTTAATCCAGCGGCTCACGATCGCGATCCACCCGAAGAGGTACCCGCGAGTAGGAACACGCCGCGTGTCGTCTGTTAGAATTAGAAACAGGTTTAAATCTGATTTAATTTGCAAACTTCAAATCCTTATATCTTTTGATCCACACGTCCAAATTTTGCAAATTTTATATCAATGAATTCAGGAGAACGAGCCCTAGCCAACCCTACCCTTAGTTTTGCAAATAGTATTTGGTAGATTGTTTGAAATTGCAGATTCTTTTGTGTGCTTGCTAACATTGGAAAAATCATTTAAAAATAAATTTTGAGATCAAACCTTTGCCAATTGGTTTATTATGACCTTACTGACCCTAGGAATCAACCCATGGTGTTAAAAATGATTTTTGTGAAATTTAAGTTGAATTAGTTAACTTAGTCATTTTCTAGCCAAATAAACTCATTAAATTTTATGATGGAAAAGTTTGTGCAAGGAAAACTTTGGGAAAATGTTATGAACCCAAACCTACTGACCCAAAACACCAAAACCTTGCCAAGAGCAACTCACTTGGTGAAAAACCTAAAGTTTTACTTTAAAAAGAATGATTTTCACCACATGAAAGGTTGAATGGATTTTAAAATAGACTTTGGGCAAGACCCTTTAACTAATGACTTTGCCATTTTGGTGAATGACCAATGTGGACCTTACAAAGTTTATAAACCTAGTAGAGACCAACCTTGCAATAGAACCCTCTTTTTACAAGACTTAGGAACCATTGCTTTATGTATGTGAATTATTGTTTGAATGTTGGAATACTACTTGATACTATGCTTGCTTGATTGTAGTGAAATTAACAAAGTGTGAGACTAGCAAAATCAAGAAGTGACTATCATTCCCTAACAAAAAGGCAAGTTACACTATCATCTAAAGTCCTAGTATTTTCATTATACTTAGTGGATTTTGAAAACATGCATGAAAAGAATTTTATACTTATGCTATGCTAAATCCTAATAGGATTCCCTATACACTCCTTAGGGAAAATATTGAAGTTGTACATGCTTAGCCATGCTATGTTTTGGAAAGAGATACATGTTGTGATTTTACAAAGGATGAGAAAAGGACTTGTGTTTTACATAATAAAACAAGGACTCAATGAACCACCTAGGTGGTGGCTACTTTAAGTTTTGGAGAAGGTGGCAACAAAAGGGAACCATGTCTATGGCGATCACTTTGTGTTGTGCTCCAAAAGAAAACCACCTAGGAAACTTAGAGATCAAACATGTTTCTCCAATTGTGGCTTCCATGTACAACCACATGCTATTATGGCTCTGGCTTAGTCAATTACATTAGGAAGACCCATACATTGTCTTTAGTTACTAGACATGGGGATCTGGAATGCTTCATGGGGGCTGAAGACAAAGCTAGCAATGATGTATGGGAGGACCTTTTGGAAAGACTTCGTCACATTCTCAATCTGCCAGTACTCCATCTTGGTGAGCACTTATCCAGTAGGCCACTGGTGGCAACAAGATGAGATTGTGTCTTGTGGGTAAAGTGTACTCTTCTGTAAGTAAATAAAATCTAAGTACTTAGCCGTGTCCCGGTTATGGACAATCTTGAGCAACTAAAGTTTGAACTATGGGAGATCTCGACATTCCAACTTCTAATATAAAAACTTGATGCACTTGGGGGTACCAAGGAATTCAAAGAGACTTTGATAAAGCTTGTTGCACTTGGGGTTACCAAGGTGCACAAGAGCATGATGTACTTGGGGATTACCAAGGAACTCATGAGGTTTTTGATAAAACTTGTTGCACTTGGGAATTACCAAGTAGCTCAAGGATTTTGGACAAGGACTTGAACACTTGAGTTTCTACCAAGGAGTTCAAGGAACTTGGAAAAGAGATTTGAAAAGAGATTTGACAAATCAATTTGAAAAAGATAGGATAAATGTTGCTTTATGCAAATAAGCCCTAAACTCTACTTAGCCAGATATGCATGTATGGATAGGATCCACTCATATTATACATAAAGTGAAACTTGCCAATACAATTCAAATGTATTGACCCTTGTGGCTGTAACTTGTAATGTTGCAGGTTGATTGTTTTGTTAGATGAAGATTGTTTGATTGACTAGGATTACAAAGTCTACAACCAACATCTGCCTGTGAAGATGAAGGACCCAAGACTATATTTATTCCACTGCAATGTACTGTGATAGCCATATGAAGCTATGTATGATGTAATAAAATTATTTTATTCCTGGTTATAAAGTTGTATTTTGACCTTGTTTCTTGATATTACATCTTACTGTGGATGCTAGCTATTGATCCAGGGACTAGCATTGTATAACACAGGAGGAATCTACCACATTGGGTAGGGACCTCTACAGATGGTATCAGAGCATTGTGTTGCCTGTAGGATTTGTAAACCCTAGCATTGGACAAAAACCCTTAGAAAAATAGGAGTTGTTCTTGTTCCAAAACTTATTTACAAAAACACTTGTAAACTCTTTCCTCAACCATTTTGGTTTCAACTCTACTTCTCTTCTATTTCAAACTTGATGGAAAAACCCACCCCATGACCAAAGACTACACCATATGCAAAGGACTTCTTCAACTTCTTCAACCCTAATGACTGCAACTCCTTCAACTCTAATGACTTCAACATCTTCAGCATGTTCACCAAGGACTTCCAACCTGGAAACTACTAAGGACCACAAGTGAAACAAGGAAAACCTACTCAAGATTTAGAGACTAAGGGAATGCAAAATAAGAAAGAGCCATCAACAACTTTGAAGTATTGTGACCCACAGTTTTTCTCAAAGAAACCAAGATCTCATACAAGAAGAATCAAGAAGGAAGGAAAGATCACAAGTAAACCATATAGATGGACCACCATATTTTAGTTAAGTCAAACACACTAACTTATGTGGTGTAACAAAAATATTTTGTTGCCTAAGTATGTGCTTGAACTTGGTTGTTTGGGTGCAAAGTTGTTTGTGAATGTTTGGTTTGTGATTGCATGCACATTGTTTGTGTGAAATTATGATGTGTATGATTAGAAACAATTCCTTAGAAATATCTTGCCTACTCTAATCTCCTTCAAACCAAAACAGATGACTACTCCAAAGGATTCCAACATCAAGGTTGATGACACCAACACCAACCAAGCTGACAGCATGAGGGAACTCATAGCAACCCAACATCAGCTGAACCAACTGACAACAGTTCCTAGCCAACAATAGTGATAAAGATCCAGACTACAAAAGTTCTTGGAGGAACAATCCCAATTGATGCTTAAGGTGACTAATCAAATGATTAGCATGGAAGAAAATTTTCCTAGAAAAGAGTATGATAACAAGGATGACAAGAATGTTGTTCTAGATGGAGCCCAGCTTGCATTATTTGTGGAGACAAGGATCATACTTCCACAGAGCATGAAGGACAATGCCCAAATTGTGATGAAGATCATCCTGTTGGTGAATGCCCTACCTCCCAAGCTACTTGCTATCTTTGTGAAGGAAGTGATCATACTCCTGGTCTATGTCCTATCTATGCCATGGTAGAACAAAGGAAACAAGAAGGATCCAAGTCTACCAAAGGAAAAGGACCACTACTACCAAGCAAGACAACCCAATTCAAAGGATCCAAGAAAATCAAGAAGCCCAAGCAAGACATGAGCCTTGTACAATGTCGTAAATGTAAGGAAATGGGACACTACTCCAGTGGATGCCCAGGGAACATAAAGAATAAAGGAATTGACCAAGTGTGCTGTAACAACTGTAATGAACCAGGTCACTTTGTAGCAACTTGCCCACAAGAGCAACGTAAAGAACTCAAAGACATTAATTGCTTCAACTGCAAGAATCCAGGACACTATGCAAGCAACTGTCCAGAAAGGATGAAGAACAAGTTGAACAAGCCTATGGAGAAGCTCAACCTTGGTCCATGAGTCAAACCTAGGAATAAAGCAAAAGTTTAACATAGAGAATTCCAGGACCCAAGAAGGCCAATATGTAATTCTGTTTCACAATATTTTAAAGGTGGTAGTACCCTAGCTGCTTTGAACTTGATTGTAACCCTAGCCTTCCCAAAACTCGGGACGAGATTTATTTTAAGGGTGGTAGCCTGTCACATCCCAAGATTTTCCAAATCTTGTAATGTGAAAATAAATTAATAAAATAAAACTTTGTTTGATTTTCAGAACCAGAAGAAACTTTATGAATTCAATTGGAACTCCAAACCCATTTGAATTAAAATAAACCAAAA
This sequence comes from Avena longiglumis, assembly GCA_030063025.1. Taxonomy (NCBI): domain Eukaryota; kingdom Viridiplantae; phylum Streptophyta; class Magnoliopsida; order Poales; family Poaceae; genus Avena; species Avena longiglumis. The sequence goes on along the minus strand of CP125973.1, from coordinate 100,292,755 downwards.
GAGAATTAAAAAGATAAACATTTAATAAAAGGAAAATAAAAACATTTGGAAATACTAATGAAAAGATTTGTTTTCAAATGAAATAGAAGTTTTATAAATAAAGATTATCTAATAAAGGCCAATTTAAACCTTGACCAAACCTTGGGAATTAAAACATTTAATTTTAAATAAAAAACAACAAAGGTTTATTTAAAATAAAATAATAAAGAATTAATATCCAAACTTTATTAAAATAAGAAGTTTTACCAAATTAATTAAAACATCAAAACATATTAAATTGTTTTAAACAGGTTTTCCAAATATTTTATATTCTCTAATAAAAACCTACTAGAGTGTTTTGGCTTTGTTTTTGATTTCAAAACAAATATCTCAATAAGGCAAATCCTATTGAATTTAATAATGAAAGTCTACTATAATAATTAAATAATGGATACTAAAAATAAAAGGTTATTTTGTTTCAAAACAAATTTCCAAATATTATTTGTTTCCCAAATTAAACCTACTAATTTGATCTTGAAAATATATAGGTTTCAAGTATAGATTTTATTAATAAAACCAAACCCTATTTGATTTAATAGCTAAGGCCATTTTATTTAATTATTAATGGACCCTATAATAAAATGCTATTTTATTTTAAACAAGTATTTCAAATATTCATAAATTCCAAATAATACCTACTGATTTGATTTGGAGAGATATTTTGGACTTTAAAAGGAGATTTATTAAATAAAACATACCATATTTGATTAAATAACTATGGTCTATTTTATAGATCCTAAAAAGGAATAAAAATATTATTTATTTTGGAATATTGGTTTATGTTGATAAAGAACCAAAAATTCAAAGTTCAAAGTTTGAATGTTGATTTGATTTGAGTGTGAATTGTTTGTTTGGAAGTTCAAAATAGAAATTTAAATTAGAAAAGGAAAAAAAGAAACAGAGAAATAAAATAAAGCAACCCAGTGCCCACTAAGCCCACCAACCAGCCCAAAGATCTTTTCCCGTAAAACGTTTCAACCAATAACCCTGACCCACGTAAAATGACAGTGGACCTCCTCCTTTCTTTCTTTCCGTGACCAGAGGACCCCACCACCCACTGTTCATCGTCCTCCTCGCGACCTCCTCCTCCCCATAACCTCGCTGCCGTTGCTGCAGTAACTCCGCGCGTTCAATTCGCCTTAACACCGCGATAATTCCTCGTCGCGACCATGTCCTTAAAATCGCCTTCTCCTCCGTGACGTATTCCCCCAGCCCACTTTCCCTCTCTGCCTCTAGGCTGTCGCCAATTCACCCTGTACCGCCGCCACTCCGACGATGTTCAGGTGATGATTCCGGCGGAACCAGACCACCCCAAGCCTCACTGACCAAGCACGCAACTTCCCCACTCCCTAGCGCATCTCCCCGTACCAACCGTTCATCCGCGGGTGCCCCAGGAAATCGTCTTCGACAAAATACAGAAGCGCCGCCGTCTGTCTTTTACTCCGGCGAAGCATACTGGTAAGAGCCGACCACCCTAAGCTCTCTCAATCACGCTCACAGCTTTGTCATGATCTTCCGCGACTAATCATGCCCTCGGTTTACCCTCACGAGATCTACAGCAACGCCAACGACGACTTGCATCACCGCCACGCCTTCTTCTCCGACGAGCCCCGCAGTAGAACCTAGTCGCCTCTTCTTCGATGCATGCTCACATCATCTCTGTGACCTCCTGCGTCTAACTCAGCCATTAAATACGTATTCTCGTGGACCACAAAGAACGTCCGTCGTGCCGACGAGCCGCCAAGAATAACTCCGGTGAGAAATTCTTCCCAACACTGTGCGCCCCGAACCACGCCAACCACACGACGTGCTTCACCTCATCCTCGCGACTTCGGTGAGCTTGTTTTCCCTTTTCCTCGCGTCCTGTTTCATCAGCCGCCCTCGTCTGCGTCACTGCGTTCCCGTCGGCAACCAGCCCATCCGTGGCTTGGTCAAGAGTAACCGTTAGATCGAGATCGGACGAATAGGATAGATCCACTTATTCTCGAAGGGGTATGTGCTCGTAACCATTCGATCTAACTTAATCAGCGGCTCACGATCGCGATCCACCAAGAGGTACCATGAGTAGGAACACGCCGCGTGTCGTCTGTTAGAATTAGAAACAGGTTTAAATCTGATTTAATTTGCAAACTTCAAATCCTTATATCTTTTGATCCACACGTCCAAATTTTGCAAATTTTATATCAATGAATTCAGGAGAACAAGACCTAGCCAACCCTACCCTTAGTTTTGCAAATAGTATTTGGTAGATTGTTTGAAATTGCAGATTCTTTTGTGTGCTTGCTAACATTGGAAAAATCATTTAAAAATAAATTTTGAGATCAAACCTTTGCCAATTGGTTTATTATGACCTTACTGACCCTAGGAATCAACCCATGGTGTTAAAAATGATTTTTGTGAAATTTAAGTTGAATTAGTTAACTTAGTCATTTTCTAGCCAAATAAACTCATTAAATTTTATGATGGAAAAGTTTGTGCAAGGAAAACTTTGGGAAAATGTTATGAACCCAAACCTACTGACCCAAAACACCAAAACCTTGCCAAGAGCAACTCACTTGGTGAAAAACCTAAAGTTTTACTTTAAAAAGAATGATTTTCACCACATGAAAGGTTGAATGGATTTTAAAATAGACTTTGGGCAAGACCCTTTAACTAATGACTTTGCCATTTTGGTGAATGACCAATGTGGACCTTACAAAGTTTATAAACCTAGTAGAGACCAACCTTGCAATAGAACCCTCTTTTTACAAGACTTAGGAACCATTGCTTTATGTATGTGAATTATTGTTTGAATGTTGGAATACTACTTGATACTATGCTTGCTTGATTGTAGTGAAATTAACAAAGTGTGAGACTAGCAAAATCAAGAAGTGACTATCATTCCCTAACAAAAAGGCAAGTTACACTATCATCTAAAGTCCTAGTATTTTCATTATACTTAGTGGATTTTGAAAACATGCATGAAAAGAATTTTATACTTATGCTATGCTAAATCCTAATAGGATTCCCTATACACTCCTTAGGGAAAATATTGAAGTTGTACATGCTTAGCCATGCTATGTTTTGGAAAGAGATACATGTTGTGATTTTACAAAGGATGAGAAAAGGACTTGTGTTTTACATAATAAAACAAGGACTCAATGAACCACCTAGGTGGTGGCTACTTTAAGTTTTGGAGAAGGTGGCAACAAAAGGGAACCATGTCTATGGCGATCACTTTGTGTTGTGCTCCAAAAGAAAACCACCTAGGAAACTTAGAGATCAAACATGTTTCTCCAATTGTGGCTTCCATGTACAACCACATGCTATTATGGCTCTGGCTTAGTCAATTACATTAGGAAGACCCATACATTGTATTTAGTTCATGGACCTGGGGATCTGAATGCTTCATGGGGTGAAGACAAAGCTAGCAATGATGTATGGGAGGACCTTTTGAAAGACTTCACACATTCTCAATCACAAGACTCCATCTTGGTGAGCACTTATCCAAGAGGGCCACTGGTGGCAACAAGATGAGATTGTGTCTTGTGGGTAAAGTGTACTCTTCTGCGAAGTAAATAAAATCTAAGTACTTAGCCGTGTCCCTGTTATGGACAATCTTGAGCAACTAAAGTTTGAACTATGGGAGATCTCGACATTCCAACTTCTAATATAAAAACTTGATGCACTTGGGGTACCAAGGAATTCAAAGAGACTTTGATAAAGCTTGTTGCACTTGGGGTTACCAAGGTGCACAAGAGCATGATGTACTTGGGGATTACCAAGGAACTCATGAGGTTTTGATAAAACTTGTTGCACTTGGGGAATTACCAAGTAGCTCAAGGATTTTGGACAAGGACTTGAACACTTGAGTTTCTACCAAGGAGTTCAAGGAACTTGGAAAAGAGATTTGAAAAGAGATTTGACAAATCAATTTGAAAAAGATAGGATAAATGTTGCTTTATGCAAATAAGCCCTAAACTCTACTTAGCCAGATATGCATGTATGGATAGGATCCACTCATATTATACATAAAGTGAAACTTGCCAATACAATTCAAATGTATTGACCCTTGTGGTGTAACTTGTAATGTTGCAGGTTGATTGTTTTGTTAGATGAAGATTGTTTGATTGACTAGGATTACAAAGTCTACAACCAACATCTGCCTGTGAAGATGAAGGACCCAAGACTATATTTATTCCACTGCAATGTACTGTGATAGCCATATGAAGCTATGTATGATGTAATAAAATTATTTTATTCCTGGTTATAAAGTTGTATTTTGACCTTGTTTCTTGATATTACATCTTACTGTGGATGCTAGCTATTGATCCAGGGACTAGCATTGTATAACACAGGAGGAATCTACCACATTGGGTAGGGACCTCTACAATAATTCGGATATAATTTGAGTCAGCTTATTTATGATTCAGACAAAATTTGAGTCAGTTTATTTATGCTTTGGATTATCCTTTAACTCAGCTTACCGGCCAGCTTATTGATGATTCAGATATAAATTGAGTCAATTTATTTATGCTTCGGATTAACCTTTAACTCAGCTCAGTAGATTGTCTCTGATTTGGACTAACATTTAATTCAGCTTGCCAGGGTATATTATAATTCGGATTTGTATTCAGACTCGGCATACTAATCATATCTCTGATTCGGGCCGAAGCTTTTATCAGTTCGCCAGATTGCCAGGTTATGTTATGACTCGGATTGATATTTCACCATCTTGCCAGGTTATCCCATATCTCGGATGACTGTTGGCCAGCTTATCATATCTCGAATCTATATCTCATATCTACATCTCAAATCAGATCTCTCAGCGTTAGCCCTATTATCATATCCCAAAACTTAATCTCGGATCTATATCTCGGATCCATATCAAAGGCAAATTAATGTCATCACGCCAAATCAAGTTATATCGTGGCAAACAGATGACTCGGATTTGAGTCATATACCTCGAATTTGAGTCAGATGACTCAGATTTGAGATGTAAGTCAAAATTGAGTAAAGTAACTCGGATTTAGAATGAGATAACTCGGATTTGAGTCATGTAACTCGGATTTGAGTCAGATGACTCAGATTTGAGATGTAAGTCAAAATGGAGTAAAGTAACTCGGATTTAGAATGAGATAACTCGAATTAAAGTCATGTAACTCGGATTTGAGTCAGATGACTCAGATTTGAGATGTAAGTCAAAATTGAGTAAAGTAACTCGGATTTGGAATGAGGTAACTCGGATTTGAGTCATATACCTCAGATTTGAGTCAAATGACTCGGATTTGAGATGTAAGTCAAAATTGAGTAAAGTAACTCAGATTTGGAATGAGATAACTCGGATTAAAGTCATGTAACTCGGATTTGAGTCAAATGACTCAGATTTGAGATGTAAGTCAAAATTGAGTAAAGTAACTCGGATTGGAGTCATATAACTCGGATTTGAGTCAGATGACTCAGACTTAAGGACATATAAGTCGATTTTGAGTAAAGTAACTCGGATTTGGGATGAGTTAACTCAGATTTGAGGCATATAATTCGGATTTGAGTCAGGTTACTCAGACTTAAGACATAAAGTCAATTTTGAGTAAAGTAACTCGGATTTGGGATGAGTTAACTCGGATTTGAGTCATATAACTCGGATTTGAGTCAGATGACTCGGACTTAAGACATAGAGTCAATTTTGAGTAAAGTAACTCGAATTTGGGATGGGTTAACTCAGAATTGAGTCATATAACTCAGATTTAAGTCAGATGACTCAGACTTAAGGCATAAAGTCAGTTTTGAGTAAAGTAACTCGGATTTGGAATCAGATGACTCGGATACTAACTTACCCAATGGGGTTAAAAGAGCAATGCCCAAGAAGGCAGGAACTCATAACGTACCCAAAGAGGTTAAAAGAGCAATGCCCAAGAAGGCAGGAACTCATAACTTACCCAAAAGGTCAGGAACAGTGCCCAAGAAGGCCAGAAGTCCAAAACCTACCCAAACAGGTTATGACCAGTGCCCAAGAAGGCCAGAAGTCCAAAACTTACCCAAAAGGTTATGACCGGTGTCCAAGAAGGCCAGAAGTCCAAAAACTACCCAAAAGGGTTATGACCAATGCCCAAGAAGGCCAGAAGTCCAAAACGTATCCAAAAGGGTTATGACCTGTGCCCAAGAAGGCCAGAAGTCCAAATCCTAGCCAAAAGGGTTATGACCAGTGCCCAAGAAGGCCAGAAGTCCAAAACTTGCCCAAAAGGGTTAAGACCAGTGCCCAAGAAGGCAGAAATCAAAAACTTGCCCAAAAGGGTTATAAGACATAGAAGTATACGACCAAAGTACAATAAGTCAATAAACAACTCTGGATATATTTTATAAAGCCTATGCACGACTTTACAAGTCCCACATAGCCTCGGGGACTAATGTCGGGGATATAACCCCAGGTACCCCAGAGTTGAGGTAATAAGTAAGTCGATACGAGACGTATATAAGAAGAGAATATATGATATACGTGTGGAAGTTAAACAAAAACAGATAAAAAGACTCTAGGCCGAATTTGGCCTAATTCGGCCTCCATGCGAGTTCCCTAGGCCGAATAAAATTAGCAAGGTCCGTTCAGTCACCTTTCCCCGCATGGGCCGAATCATAAGGCGGCCCACAACACACTTCACCACCCCGCCTCCATCGCTCCACAATACACCGAGCTGCACAGCCCCGACGTCGCCAGCACTCAGCCAGGACGCCGAACCTCCTCCCCGCCACATCGATGGTCCGAGAGCATCAGCCGGCTGGGCCATATTCGGCTCATCAGGGAACCTCGACCACGTCGTCTCTCTGCACGCGCGGCCAACACATGTCTCGCCCGGGTGGGCCGGTGACCGAGAGTCGGCCCACCGCGGACCACACCTCCACAACAGGCTGGGGCACCTCGCCGCCAGTGCTACCCGGGTGGGCCGACACTTGCCTTATCCGGCCCATCGTGGAATAGCAGCCATCGACTCAACCTGACCCACCTCGGATGGGCCAGAGCTGACTTAGCCAGCCCAGGACGAATTAAGGAGTAGCCCGGCTGGGCCATTAGGGGCTTTTTGTGCAGCCTGGGCCGAATAACCACTGACCCGGCTGGGCCACCTAACAGTCCGGCTGGGCCCTTGGCTTCTACAATCAAGACCAGGCCGAGTCAACTAGGAAGCAGGCCGAATCACCGCTTCTTCTGGGGCGTCTGGGCCGAGTTATTTCACCCCGTACGCCCTCTTATTTATCTCCAGATGTGCTCCTAACCTTCACAGCTACACGCCATCTATCCAGGACAACTCCACAAGCGTCGTGCCAGTCTTGGGACGCCCTGGCTCAGACTGGCACATGGCATAAGGAATATGCCATAGGCATCCAAGAATATGCTAAGGAATATTCCTTAGCATCTCCAAAGATGCCAAGGCATATGCTGAGCATCTCCAGAAGATGCCTGGAATATGCTGAGAAGATGCCAATCGTAGAGAGCAAGATTAGTCCCCTGGGCTCCCCTTTATAAGAAGCACCAGGGGGATCGTTCAGAGGGAGGCCCCGAAGGGCTCCTCCCGTCTCTGCTCACTAGGATATCTACTTCTTCCTCTTCCTGTACTCTCACAGAGAGATTAGATAGAAGCATAGGGGATACATCTCAAGGAGCATGATTGTAGCCACGAGTATGGCAAGATTACAAGGGATTAGATGTATAGAATGAGGTGTTATCTCCACTTGAGAGCTTCAATCCAATATACATTGTATTTCTCTTTGTTCATACGAGTGCGGTCTTCACTGCATCATCCCTCCCCGAATTCCTCCACGTCCATCGGTCCCAACTTTAGCCTACCCATGGCATATGCCGTGACACCACCACGACATTTAATGTGGGGGATGTACCCCCGGGTACCCCAGAGTTGATGTATAAAGACACCGTAAGAGACTAATAAACATCTGTATAAAAGAATATGGAGATATGAAGAGGATACGTCAAAATATATAAGGCATAAAGAGAGAAATCTTACCTGAAAAGGAGAAAAAGACGTATAGGCCGAATTAAATAAAAGTCGGCCTGGTCAAATCCTTCCCAGGCCGAATTAGGCCTTACCGACATAGTTCCGGGCCTCCCTGGCCGAATTGTATCTAAACCCGGCTGGGCCGAGCTCCTCCCGACCGGCCCACCACCGATCCCAGACTCCTCGCCGAGTCTTCCCCAGGTCAACCCTGCAAGCGTCCCCGCCAGGACTCCCTCCGCCTGCTCCCGCCAAGCGACGCCCAGCATCGACAGCATCGCCGCTTCCCCCGGGTGGGCCGGTATCTCCTTCACCTCCGCCGGCCCACCGCGGGCCACTGTCAAGGCAAAACCAAAGCAGCATCCGACCTTCCCCGGGTGGGCCGAGTTTGGCCCACCACGGGAACCTGCTGCACCGAGCACACCGCACCGCTCCCCCGGGTGGGTCGAATCAAGCCAACCTCGGCCCATCGCGGGTCCTCACCGCTAGGCCAATGCTCCCAGCCTTGGTTCGACGCAAAGAGAGCCCGGCTGGGCTCCCATTAACCCGGCTGGGCCACATTCTTTGTCTATCACTCCTGGGCCGAGTAGATGATGATTCGGCTGGGCCATTCGTTCCCCCAGGCCGAATTATATGGCCTTCGGGCCGACTTCTTCTCAGGAGAAGACCCTCCAGGCCGAATTTCAGCCCTCCGGGTCTTATTATTTCATCCCGAATGTCCCCTTATTCAACTCCAGAAGCATCCCCGATCTCCACAGAAGCACACCATCGAACTAAGACAGCCCCCACCACTATCGTGCCAGTCTAAGGAGCCCACCAGCTCAGACTGGCACATGGTGTATGGAATATGCCCATGGCATCTAACAAGATGCTAGGGATATGCTCTTGGCATCAAATAAGATGCTAGGGAATATGCCTGGCATCTCCAAAGATGCCAAGGCATATGCTGAGCATCTAAGAAGATGTTGGGAATATGCTGCCTAGATACCAATCGTGGGGAACAAGATTTGTCCCCTGGGCTCCCCTTTATAAGGAGCACCAGGGGGATCGTTCAAGGGGAGGCCCCGAAGGGCTCCTCCCCTCTCTGCTCACTAGGAGCTCTCCTTCCTCTTCCTCCACTCTGACAGAGTGATTAGATAGAAGCATAGGGGATACAGCTCAAGGAGCATGATTGTAGCCACAAGTATGGCAAGATTATAAGGGATTAGATGTATAGAATGAGGGGTAATCTCCACTTGAGAGATTCAATCCAATATACATTGTATTTCTCTTTGTTCATACGAGTGCAGTGTTCACTGCATCATCCCTCCCCGGATTTCTCCATGTCCATCGGCCCCAACTTTAGCCTACCCATGGCATATGCCGTGATACCACCACGACATTTGGCGCCCACCGTGGGGCCTCTTAGTGGCGTTGGTTGGGTTTCCATCCTGACGGGAGCATCTTCATCAACCTCTTCTTCATAAAGCTCTTTCAGTTCCTCCAAGCAAACGGAGAGCAGAGAGATGAGCGCAGAGGCACTCCAAGTCTGATTCATCAAAGCAGGTAAGACTCAGAAAGAAGGACTCAATCACTACTCCAAGCTTACTGTAAGTACCAAGTAACTCAGTAGGGCAGGTAAGGCATAGAAAGACTCACCCAAACACCTCTCCAAGTATGCTGTAAGTGCCAGATAACTCAGCCACCTACATTCAATCCTTCACCCCGGGGAGAAAATAGCTTAACCCGGGGACTATCTAACTTGTCTAAAGAGTCACCTTTGGATAATGAGAACGTCTCATGTTAATTTAGATCTGTGTTTGAGCCAGCTTATCTATAACTCGGCCATAAGTTGAATCACCTTATTTATGATTCAGGTAGATTTTGAGTCAGTTTATTTATGTTTAGAATTGACCTGTAACTCAGCTCACCAGCCCGCTTATTGATGATTCCAACAGAGTTTGAGTCACCTTATTTATAATTCAGATAGAATTTGATTCAGCGTATTTGTGATTCATATAGAGTTGGAGTTAGTTTATTTATGCTTTGGATTATCTTTTAACTCAGCTCATTAGCTAGATTATTGATGATTCGGATATAATTTGAGTCAATATACTTATGCTTCGAATTTACCCTTGACTCATCTCAGTAGCTTGTCTCTGATTCGGACTAACATTTGATTCAGCTTGCCAGGGTATATTATAATTCGGATTTGTATTCATACTCGGCGTACTAATCATATCTCTAATTCGGGCCGAAGCTTCGTTCAGTTTTCCAGATTGCCAGGTTATGTTATGACTCGGATTGATATTTCACCATCTTGCCAGGTTATCCCATGTCTTGGATGACTATTGGCCAGCTTATCATATCTCGAATCTATATCTCATATCTACATCTCGAATCAGATCTCTCAGCAGTTAGACCTATTATCATATCCCAAAACTTAATCTCGGATCTATATCTCGGATCCATATCAAAGGCAAATTATCGTCGTCACGCCAAATCAAGTTATATCATGACAAACAGATAACTCGGATTTGGGATGAGTTAACTCGGATTTGAGTCATATAACTCGGATTTGAGTCAGATGACTCAAACTTAAGACATAAAGTCAATTTTGAGTAAAGTAACTCGGATTTGAGTCATATAACTCGGATTTGAGTCAGATGACTCAGACTTAAGACATAGAGTCAATTTTGAGTAAAGTAACTCGGATTTGGGATGAGTTAACTCGGATTTGAGTCATATAACTCGGATTTGAGTCAGATGACTCAGACTTAAGACATAAAGTCAATTTTGAGTAAAGTAACTCGGATTTGGGATGAGTTAACTCGGATTTGAGTCATATAACTCGGATTTGAGTCAGATGACTCAGACTCAAGACATAAAGTCCATTTTGAGTAAAGTAACTCGGATTTGATATGAGTTAACTCGAATTTGAGTCATATAACTCGGATTTGAGTCAGATGACTCAAACTTAAGACATAAAGTCAATTTCGAGTAAAGTAACTCGGATTTGAGATGAGTTAACTCGGATTTGAGTCATATAACTCGGATTTGAGTCAGATGACTCAGACTTAAGACATAAAATCCATTTTGAGTACAGTAACTCGAATTTGTGATGATTTAACTCGGATTTGAGTCATATAACTCGGATTTGAGTCAGATGACTCAGACTTAAGACATAAAATCCATTTTGAGTAAAGTAACTCGGATTTGAGATGAGTTAACTCGAATTTGAGTCATATAACTCGGATTTGAGTCTGATGACTCGGACTTAAGACATAAAGTCGATTTTGAGTAAAGTAACTCGGATTTTAGATGAGTTAACTCAGATTTGAGTCATGTAACTCGGATTTGAGTCAGATGACTCAGACTTAAGACATAAAGTCAATTTTAAGTAAAGTAACTCAGATTTGGAATGAGATAACTCAGATTTGAGTCATAGTCAGATGACTCAGATTTGAGGTGTAAGTCAAAATTGAGTAAAGTAACTCGGATTTGGAATGAGATAACTCGGATTTGAGTTATAGTCAGATGACTCAGATTTGAGATGTAAGTCAAAATTGAGTAAATTAACTCGGATTTGGAATGAGATAACTCGGATTTGAGTCATATACCTCGGATTTGAGTCAGAGGACTCAAACTTAAGACATAAGTCAATTTTGAGTAAAATAACTCGGATTTGGAAACAGATGACTCAGATCATAATTTACCCAAAGGGGTTAAAAGAGCAGTGCCCAATAGGGCCAGAGCTCATGAACTTACCCAAAGGGGTTAAAAGAGCAGTGCCCAATAAGGCCAGAGTCATGAACTTACCCAAAGGGGTTAAAAGAGCAGTGCCCAATAAGGCCAGAGCTCATGAACTTACCCAAAGGGGTTAAGAGAGCAGTGCCCAATAAGGCTAGAGCTCATGCACTTACCCAAAGGGGTTAAAAGAGCAGTGCCCAATAAGGCCAGAGCTCATGAACTTACCCAAAGGGGTTAAAAGAGCAGTGCCCAATAAGGCCAGAGCTCATGAACTTACCCAAAGGGGTTAAAAGAGCAGTGCCCAATAAGGCCAGAGCTCATAACTTACCCAAAAGGGTTAGAAGAGCAGTGCCCAATAAGTCTAGAGCTCATAACTTGCCCAAAGAGATTATGACCAGTGCCCAAAAAAGCCAGAGGTCCAAAAATTTACCCAAACGGGTTATAACTAATGCCAAAGCAGGCCAGAAGTCAAAAAACTTACCCAAAAGGGTTATGAACCAGAACCTTAGAGGTCCAGAAATCAATGATATATGAAAAGACTATAGGCCGGATAAACAACTCTGGAGATATTTAGTATAAAGCCTATGCACGACTCTACGAGTCCCACATAGCCTCGAGGACTAATGTCGGGGATGTACCCCCGGGTACCCTAGAGTTGATGTATAAAGAGACCGTAAGAGACTAATAAACATCTGTATAAAAGAATATGGAGATATGAAGAGGATACGTCAAAATATATAAGGCATAAAGAGAGAAATCTTACCTGAAAAGGAGAAAAAGACGTACAGGACGAATTAAATAAAAGTCGGTCTGGTCAAATCCTTCCCAGGCCGAATTAGGCCTTACCGACATAGTTTCGGGCCTCCCTGGCCAAATTGTATCTAAACCCGGCTGGGCCGAGCTCCTCCCGGCCGGCCCACCACCGATCCTGCACTCCGAGTCTTCCCAGTCAACCTCGCAAGCCCCCGCCAGACTCCCTCGCCTCCCGCCAAACGACGCCAAAGATCGACAAAGATCGCTTCCCGGGTGGGCAGATCTCCTTCACCTCCGCCCACCGCTGCCATCACAAGGCAAAACCAAAGCAGCATCCGACCTTCCCTGGGTGGGCCGAGTTTGGACCACCACGGGAACCTGCTGCACCGAGCACATCGCACCGCTCCCCCGGGTGGGCCGAATCAAGCCAACCTCGGCCCACCGTGGGTCCTCACCGCCAGGCCAATGCTCCCAGCCTTGGTTCGACGCAAAGAGAGCCCGGCTGGGCTCCCATTAACCCGGCTGGGCCACATTCTTTGTCTATCACGCCTGGGCCGAGTAGATGATGATTCGGCTGGGCCATTCGTTCCCCCAGGCCGAATTATATGGCCTTCGGGCCGACTTCTTCTCAGGAGAAGACCCTCCAGGCCGAATTTCAGCCCTCCGGGTCTTATTATTTCATCCCGAATGTCCCCTTATTCAACTCCAGAAGCATCCCCGATCTCCACAGAAGCACACCATCGAACTAAGACAGGCCCCACCAGTATCGTGCCAGTCTAAGGAGCCCACCAGATCAGACTGGCACATGGTGTGTGGAATATGCCCATGGCATCTAACAAGATGCTAGGGATATGCTCTTGGCATCAAATAAGATGCTAGGGAATATGCCTGGCATCTCCAAAGATGCCAAGGCATATGCTGAGCATCTAAGAAGATGCTGGGAATATGCTGCCTAGATACCAATCGTGGGGAACAAGATTTGTCCCCTGGGCTCCCCTTTATAAGGAGCACCAGGGGGATCGTTCAAGGGGAGGCCCCGAAGGGCTCCTCCCCTCTCTGCTCACTAGGAGCTCTCCTTCCTGTTCCTCCACTCTGACAGAGTGATTAGATAGAAGCATAGGGGATACAGCTCAAGGAGCATGATTGTAGCCACAAGTATGGCAAGATTATAAGGGATTAGATGTATAGAATGAGGGGTAATCTCCACTTGAGAGCTTCAATCCAATATACATTGTATTTCTCTTTGTTCATACGAGTGCGGTCTTCACTGCATCATCCCTCCCCGGATTCCTCCACATCCATCGGCCCCAACTTTAGCCTACCCATGGCATATGCCGTGATACCACCAGAGTTGAGGTATAAAGAGGTCTCTAGAGAGTAATCAACATTTCAATAGAAGAATGAAGACATATAAATATATATATATCAAAAGATATGAGAAGTTAAGAAAGAAATATAAGAGAGAAAATGGACATGGGCCGAATTACACTTAATCCGGCCTACTTCAGCTATTTCTTTTAGGCCAGAATACCGCTTACGGGCCGAACTAACCTTCACTCAGCCATACTGGGCGAATCAACTCAGATCCGGCCCACCTTGCTGCCTCCGTTCCTACCGAGTCAACCCTCCATCCCGCCAGCATCGCCAACTCCCGCCTCGCGCCGAGTCGACCCCGACGATCCCTCCACTTCGCCAGGTCCGCGTCGAGCGTTGTACCGCGCCACAACGTCCGCGTCCCCCGGGTGGGCCAAATTCGGCCACCGCGAGGACACCACCGCGCCAGCAAGTTCCACCGACCCAACCTCCTCTCCCGGACGGGCCGGCCTCAATCATCTCGGCCCACCGCCGACTCTCCCCTCCAGGACGGATGAGAGCCACCCCGGATGGGCCACTTCAGAACCCGGCTGGGCCGTGGATCAGCTCGACAGTTATGAGGTTTGATCCGGTTTAGGCCCAAGTCCCCCCAGGCCGAGTTTACCCTATGCCAGGCCAAATTACCACTAGCTCCAGGACGTTTGGGCCGAGATATAAAGACCCAAACATCCCCTTATTCACCTCCAGATGACTTCACGCCATCTACAACGACTCAACATCGACCCAGGACAAGATAAACAAGTCTCGTGCCAGTCTTGGGACGCCCATGGCTCAGACTGGCACCTGGGCATATGGAATATGCCCTTGTCATCAAGAGGATGCTAGAGAATATGCCCTTGGCATCAAGAATATGCTAAGGAATATGCCATGGCATCTCCAAAGGTGACAAGGCATATGCTGAGCATCTGAGAAGATGCTAGAAATATGCTACGTAGATGCCAAACGTATGGAACAAGCCTTGTCCCCTGGGCTCCCCTTTATAAGGAGCACCAGGGGGATCGTTCTAGGAGAGGCCCCGAAGGGCTCCTCCCCTCTCTGCTCACTAGGATCTCTCCTTCTTCCTCTTCCTCCACTCTCACAGAGAGATCTAGATAGAAGCATAGGAGATACAGCTCAAGGAGCAAGATTGTAGCCACATGTATGGCAAGATTATAAGAGATTAGATGTATAGAATGAGGTGTTATCTCCACTTGAGAGCTTCAATCCAATATACATTGTATTTATCTTTGTTCATACGAGTGTGGTCTTCACTGAATCATCCCTCCCCGGATTCCTCCACGTCCATCGGCCCCAACTTTAGCCTACCCATGGCATATGCCGTGATACCACCACGACATTTGGCGCCCACCGTGGGGCCTTCTAGTGGCGTTGGTTGGGTTTCCATCCGGACGGGAGCATCTTCATCAACTTCTTCCTCATAGGGCTCATTCAGCTCCACCAAGCCAACAGAGAACAAAGAGGTAAGCGTAGAGGCTCTCTAAGCCTAACTCATCAAAGCGGGTAAGACTCAGCAAGAAGGACTCAAGCACTACTCCAAGCTTACTGTAAGTACCAAGTAACTCAGCAGGGCATGTATGACCTAGCAAGACTCACTCAAACATTTCTCCAAGTATACTGTAAGTGCCAGATAACTCAGCCACCTACACTCAATCCTTCATCCCGGGGAGAAAATAACTTAACCGGGGACTAGTCAACTTATCCGTAGAGTCACCTTTGGATTAAGAGAATATTATGTTGATTTAGATCTGTACTCCAGCCAGCTTGTTTATAACTCGGCCATAAGTTGAATCTGCTTATTTGTGATTCAGATAGATTTTGAGTCAGTTTACTTATGCTTTGGATTATCCTGTAACTCAGCTCCCCAGCCAGCTTATTTATAACTCGGACAGAAGTTGAATCAGCTTGTTTATGATCTAGATAGAATTTGAGTCAGCTTACTTATGATTCGGATATAATTTGAGTCAATTTATTTGTGCTTCGGATTAACCTTTAACTCAGCTCAGTAGATTGTCTCTGATTCGGACTAACATTTGGTTCAGCTTGCCAGGGTATATTATAATTCGGATGTGTATTCAGACTCGGCGTACTAATCATATCTCTGATTCGGACCGAAGCATTATTCTGTTCGCCAGATTGCCAGGTTATGTTATGACTCGGATTGATATTCCACCATCTTGCCAGGTTATCCATATCTCGAATGACTATTGGCCAGCTTATCATATCTCGAACCTATATCTCATATCTACATCTCGAATCAGATCTCTCGGCGGTTAGCCCTATTATCATATCCCAAAACTTAATCTCGGATCCATATCAAAGGAAAATTAACGTTATCACGCCAAATCAAGTTATATCATGGCAAACATGTAACTCGGATTTGGAATGAGATAACTCGGATTTGAGTCATATAACTCGGATTTGAGTCATAAACCTCGGATTTGAGTCAGATGACTCAGATTTGAGATGTAAGTCAAAATTGAGTAAAGTAACTCGGATTTGGAATGAGATACCTCGGATTTGAGTCATATACCTCGGATTTGAGTCAGATGACTCAGATTTGAGATGTAAGTCAAAATTGAGTAAAGTAACTCGGATTTGGAATGAGATAACTCGGATTTGAGTCATATACCTCGGATTTGAGTCATAAACCTCGGATTTGAGTCAGGTGACTCAGATTTGAGAAGTAAGTCAAAATTGAGTAAAGTAACTCAGATTTGGAATGAGATACCTCGGATTTGAGTCATATACCTCGGATTTGAGTCAGATGACTCAGATTTGAGATGTAAGTCAAAATTGAGTAAAGTAACTTGGATTTGGAATGAGATAACTCGGATTTGAGTCATATACCTCGGATTTGAGTCAGATGACTCAAATTTGAGATGTAAGTCAAAATTGAGTAAAGTAACTCGGATTTGGAATGAGATAACTCGGATTTGAGTCATATAACTCGGATTTGAGTCATAAACCTCGGATTTGAGTCAGATGACTCAGATTTGAGATGTAAGTCAAAATTGAGTAAAGTAACTCGGATTTAGAATGAGATAACTCGGATTTGGGTCATATACCTCGGATTGGAGTCGGATGACTCAGATTTGAGATGTAAGTCAAAATTGAGTAAAGTAACTCGGATTTGGAATGAGATAACTCGGATTTGACTCATATAACTCGGATTTGAGTCAGATGACTCAGACTTAAGACATAAAGTCAATTTTGAGTAAAGTAACTCGGATTTGGAATCAGATGACTCGGATTTGAGTCATATAACTCGGATTTGAGTCAGAGGACTCGGACTTAAGACATAAGTCAATTTTGAGTAAAATAACTCGGATTTGGAAACAGATGACTCGGATTATAACTTACCCAATGGGGTTAAAAGAGCAATGCCCAAGAAGGCAAGAACTCATAACTTACCCAATGGGGTTAAAAGAGCAATGCCCAAGAAGGCAGGAACTCATAACTTACCCAATGGGGTTAAAAGAGCAATGCCCAAGAAGGCAGAAACTCATAACTTACCCAATGGGGTAAAAAGAGCAATGCCCAAGAAGGCAGAAACTCATAACTTACCCAATGGGGTTAAAAGAGCAATGCCCAAGAAGGCAGGAACTCATAACTTACCCAATGGGGTTAAAAGAGCAATGCCAAAGAAGGCCAGAACTCATAACTTGCCCAAAGGGGTTATGACCAGTGCCCAAGAAGGCCAGAAGTCCAAAAACTTGCCCAAAGGGGTTATGACCAGTGCCCAAGAAGGCCAGAAGTCCAAAAACTTACCCAAAGGGGTTATGACCAGTGCCCAAGAAGGCCAGAAGTCCCAAAACTTACCCAAAGGGGTTATGACCAGTGCCCATGAAGGCCAGAGGTCCAAAAACTTACCCAAAGGGGTTATGGCCAATGCCCGAGAATGCCAGTAGTAAAAAACTTGCTCAAAAGGATTATAAGACATAGAAGCATACAACCAAGGTGCAATAAGTCGAAAAACAACTCTGGGAATATTTAAATATAAAGCCCATGAGCGATTCTACGAATCCCACATGGCCTCGAGGACTAATGTCGGGGATATAACCCCAGGTACCCCAGAGTTGAGGTATAAAGAGGTCTCTAGAGAGTAATCAACATTTCAATAGAAGAATGAAGACATATAAATATATATATCAAAAGATATGAGAAGTTAAGAAAGAATTATAAGAGAGAAAACGGACATGGGCCGAATTACACTTAATCCGGCCTATTTCAGCTATTTCTTTTAGGCCAGAATACCGCTTACGGGCCGAACTAACCTTCACTCAGCCATACTGGGCCGAATCAACTCAGATCCGGCCCACCTCACTGCCTCCGTTCCTGCCGAGTCAACCCTCCATCCCGCCAGCATCGCCAACTCCCGCCTCGCGCCGAGTCGACCCCGACGATCCCTCCACTTCGCCAGGTCCGCGTCGAGCGTCGTACCGCGCCACAACGTCTGCGTCCCCCGGGTGGGCCAGATTCGGCCCACCGCGAGGACACCACCGCGCCAGCAAGTTCCACCGACCCAACCTCCTCTCCCGGACGGGCCGGCCTCAATCATCTCGTCCCACCGCCGACTCTCCCCTCCAGGCCGGATGATAGCCACCCCGGCTCGGCCACTTCATAACCCGGCTGGGCCGTGGATCATCTCGGCAGGGATGAGGTTTGATCCGGTTTAGGCCCAAGTCCCCCCAGGCCGAGTTTACCCTGTGCCAGGCCGAATTACCACTAGCTCCAGGACGTTTGGGCCGAGATATAAAGACCCAAACATCCCCTTATTCACCTCCATATGACTTCACGCCATCTACAACGACTCAACATCGACCTAGGACAAGATAAACAAGTCTCGTGCCAGTCTTGGGATGCCCATGGCTCAGACTGGCACCTGGGCATATGGAATATGCCCTTGGCATCAAGAGGATGCTAGAGAATATGCCTTGGCATCAAGAATATGCTAAGGAATATGCCAAGGCATATGCTAAGCATCTGAGAAGATGCCAGGAATATGCTACGTAGATGCCAAACGTATGGAACAAGCCTTGTCCCCTGGGCTCCCCTTTATAAGGAGCACCAGGGGGATCGTTCTAGGAGAGGCCCCGAAGGGCTCCTCCCCTCTCTGCTCACTAGGAGCTCTCCTTCTTCCTCTTCCTCCACTCTCACAGAGAGATCTAGATAGAAGCATAGGAGATACAACTCAAGGAGCAAGATTGTTGCCACATGTATGGCAAGATTATAAGAGATTAGATGTATAGAATGAGGTGTTATCTCCACTTGAGAGCTTCAATCCAATATACATTGTATTTATCTTTGTTCATACGAGTGTGGTCTTCACTGCATCATCCCTCCCCGGATTCCTCCACGTCCATCGGCTCCAACTTTAGCCTACCCATGCCAACTTGAAGAGGACAAGATTGACATCATGTAGCTTTAGTGGAATGTGCGAGGGAAAGGTATGATCTTGATAGGTTTCTATTTTACCGGTCATATGGTGTTAGTTGAGATACCGGGTTATAGGGTAGATATCCATACTATCAAGGTGGCTATCGTGTGAGTAACTTGTCTGTATTGTTCGTAGAGAGCTTAAACCTTTTCATACTTCACATACTTTTTATTGGATATTATTGGGATCTTATCCATATGAGGTTTTCTTGTGGGTATCTTAAATTCAATCTCAAGTTCATCAAAACAGATTTCAGATGAAAACTTGTTGCATTTTTTAGGTTTTACTTCTTATTCTCTTAGGGAGGTTTACATCTATCTCTCCTTGATATTTCCTACTTTGTTGGACTATATTTTTCTCTGCATTACCTTTTATAGCTTGTTTTCCTCTTTGAAACGAGCCCAAGATCATCAAGATTGGAGTCCTGTTGCAAAAGGTATAGTCGTTTCGTTATGTTGTTTCTGCCATTTTTTAGGGAGTACGAAGACTCCAGTCCTCGAGGGGGGGGGACTACATCTCGGGCACTCTAGGACTATAACGATTGGTTTTTGTAGGACCTATAAAGGGTCCCTTCATCCCCAATGGTTTCCTAATCTTTCTTGCAAGCCCCCCATTGTTGACCTTCTCAAGCTTTCTATCTATCAATCCCTCCAATTTTACATCTTTGTAAGAGAAAAGGGAGAGGAGATCTAGATCTACATTTCCACCAATCAACCTCTCCTCTAAGTGGGGGAAACATATTGGATATAGATCTTGAACTCGTTTGTGGATTTCTCTTGTGTTTGTCCTCCCATACCCCTCCATAGCATTAGTTTCTTTGGTGGGATTTAGGAAAGAAGGACTTGAGCACTTCTTGTGTTCTTTCTATTGCATTAGTTGCATCTATTTAAGTTTGAGGATTTGGTTGGGTGAAAGTGAGAATATTTTACTATTGGGTTCTTGGAACCCTAGATGGCTCGTTGTGCTGTTGTGGATTTCGTGGAGCCTCCAATTAAGCTATGGAGATTTCCTCCATCTTGTGGACTTGGCGGAAATTACTTGGGTGCGGTGACCCAGCATACCACTGCATGATGTAGTACACTATAGTTGTTGACATAACACCAATGAAACACCGTTCACTAGTATTACATCCCTTAGAGTGGAACAACAGAAACACATCAGGTCCAAGAGATGACTATAGGTTACAACTCAACTCTTTACACAAGATCCAGAGAACACTCTAGGTTAAAGAGAGAGAAAGAAACTTCTTACAAAGAAGAATCAGAAATAAATAACTCAAAAATATCATACCATTAAGACTAGTATCTTAACTAATGGTCTGCCATTGTTGTTATTGCAATACACTATAAAAATAGGTTCTATGGCTAGAGATTATATTCCTATCTAATCAGCAACTTTGTCTTCACTTGAGTTGATGTATATGTTGACTTTCTTGACTTCATTGACGAGCTTTAGCCTTTGATGATGGTTCCTGGAGCATAACTTGATATAGACGTCGTATTAATGGCTTCAGAATCTAGCAAGGGTTAAGAAGATACGTTGAGTACGAGCGTACTCACCAAGTTCACTAGAAAAGGAGTGTTTGATGCACTATATCTACAGCCATAGACCGTAGGTCGTAGGAAATGCAAGTTTTCGTAAATATTTCTTCAAAGGTTGCTTTTATTATGAAAAGCTATGTCCTTCAGCCTTCACGGGTTTACCAGAACTTTCATGAGTTCCTTTCCCGCCGCGTTCGCAGCTCCTTCTCGAAACAGGGAGTAACAAGTTACAGTTCTTACACTCTGCAGAGGTGCGTCACTTAACCCATGAGAGATCTTAGCTTTGTTGCACATCCGAGTTATAGGCTCGTTCACACTTCCTTGGTGTGAGGCCCAGACTAAGATCCAAGCCAATCACCGCCTTCTCCGCGACCCCGCGTGTCTCCTTGGTGTACGCCTGCCCACCTATTCAATTACGGCAATTGGCAGTACAGACCATTCAGATGTCGGAACTATCATGGGACGTTGAGGGCTCCCACCCATATGTTGCATATCCTCTACGAATTACCGATTAATATGCACGCTACGAGTGATAACAGCCACGACCTACACATCCGGCTCCATGCGAGAGGGAAAAGATACAACAGACTTCTTTGTCCCATTCCAAATCTCATGGTCAACGCGTAATATACGGCGCAAGAATCACTGGCGACATTGGTTGTTAAATCCTAGGTGATATAGTCCTGAATAGTGGTATTCCAACTGCCAGATTTAATAGATTAGCTGATCAACCTGAATCAGTAACCAATATCACATTATTAACAAAAACAACGCGATTTTCTAGTAGTGGTTTTGCGGGATGCCACATGACCCGTCTGACCTACCCCAACCGTGGAAACCCTAGACCCGGAGGAAATCACAACAACCCCGGCAACTCTAGCAATTTCACCCGTGCCCAACCCAAGTTCAACACCAACAATGCTACCGCCAACACCAACACTGCCCCGAGGACTGGAAGCAATGATGTGCCTGTCGCAGCCAAGGACAAGTCACCACTGACCTATTATGACTATGGAAATAAAGGCCACTATTCCAACGAATGCCCCAACAAGAAGAATGCTACATCCCCCAATGCCAATGCCCCAGCTCAGCAGCAGCTTCGTGTCCAGCCAGGGAGAAGATTTGCCCCAGGGAATTCACTCAACCGCAATGGCCGTCTTTTTCTCATGCATGCTCAAGAAGCTCAGGAAGCGCCAGACGTCGTGCTGGGTATGTTTTCTGTTAATTTAGTACTTGCAAGAGTGTTGTTTGACTCTGGTGCATCGCATTCATTTGTCACCGAAGAATTACCGCACTAGTAAAATTCAACCAACCAAATGAAGCATGTTATGATTGTGCAAATTCGGATCAACCACCAAGGCTAGGCAAATTTGCAAAGCCGTCCCTATCCGAATCCATGGCATAGATTTTTATGCTAATCTAATAGTACTCGGAACTAAAGGTTTGGAAGTAGTACTAGGAATGGATTGGATGTCCAAACATAAGGGATTGATTGACTGTGCTAAGAAAGCCATCACCATGACCAGTACCACCGGAATATCAGTCGAGCATATATCTGAAACCTTACCTCGCCAATTCAAGTGTAACAAGAGTCTAGCCCAACCTACCATTGACCAAGTCCGGATAGTCTGTGAATACCCCGATGTATTTCCCGATGTTTTGCCCGGTATGCCCCCAGATCGGGATATCGAGTTTATCATCAAACTAATCCCCGGAACAGGACCCATAGCCTAGAGACCCTATAGTATGAACCCGTCGGAACTAGAAGAACTAAAGAAGCAACTAGATTCCATGCTAGAAATTGGATTGATTCAACCAAGTGCGTCACCATGGAGATCACCTGTCTTATTTGTGTACAATAAAGATGGAGGTAACCGTTTGTGTACGGATTATCGGAAGTTGAATGATGTCACCATCAAGAACAAGTACCCCTTGCCCAAGATAGAAGATTTGTTTGATCAGTTGACCGGTGCCCAGGTGTTTTCTAAGATTGATCTTAGAACTGGCTATCATCAACTCAAAATTCGTGCAGAGGATATTCCAAAGACTGCCTTTACCACCAGATATGGATTGTACGAGTATACAGTCATGTCTTTTGGATTAACCAATGCCCCCGCTTATTTCATGAACCTCATGAATAAGATTTTTATGGACTTCCTGGATAAGTTTGTCATTGTTTTCATCGATGACATTCTGATTTATTCCAAATCAGAAGAAGAACATGAGCTACACCTAAGTACCATTCTTGGAACCCTTAGAGAGCATCACCGTATGCAAAGTTTAGCAAATGTGAATTCGTTACAGGAGGTAGGATTCCTCGGTCACATTGTATCACCGGAGGAATTGCGTTGACCCTACCAAAGTGAAAGATGTAGAAGATTGGCAAGCCCCAACCACTCAAACCCAAGTTCGTGCATTTCTGGATTGGCGGATATTACCGCAAATTCAGAGAAAGATTCTCGAGTATCGCCAGACCCATGACCCAATTGCTGAAGAAGGACAAGAAGTTTGAATGGACAGACAAATGTGAAGCGAGTTTTCAAGAACTCAAGGGGAGATTGATATCAGCCCCAATCTTGATCATGCCGGATATCACGAAGCCCTTCGATGTGTATTGTGACGCATCCAAGATTGGTCTCGGATGTGTGCTAATGCAAGAAGGCAAAGTTATATCTTATCTATCTCGACAATTGAAGCAACACGAGCAAAACTATCCAACCCATGACCTCGAACTCGCAGCAGTAGTCCTATCCCTGAAGACATGGAGACATTACCTAATGGGAAACCGTTGTGAGATTTATTCGGATCACAAGAGCCTAAAGTATATATTCACTCAGAAGGAGTTGAATATGAGGGAGAGAAGATGGATTGAGATAATCAAAGATTACGACCTGGACATTCACTATCACCCTGGTAAAGCCAACGTGGTAGCCGATGCCCTTAGCAGATTGTCGTGCCGCTTGAACTTCATGATTTTGAAGGAGCAACCAAGTTTGCACAAGGAGATGGAAGATTTTAGAATGGAATTAGTAAGTGAAGGATTTTTGGCTAGCATAGAACTTCAGCCCACTTTGATCAGTCAGATTAAAGAGGCGCAGAAGGGAAATGCTTATCGACGAATCAAGCGTCGAGACGGGCAAAGTACCCGGATTCACCGAGGACGAAGAAGGAGTTATGTGGTACAAAGTACGCCTTTGTGTACCAGCAGATTTGGAGTTGAAAGAAGTTATCTTGAAGGAGGCTCATGATACTCTTTATTCTATCCATCCCGGAGGAACTAAGATGTATCAAGATTGAAAAGAGCAATTTTGGTGGCATAAGATGAAGCGAGAAATCGGAAGCTATATTTCCAAGTGTGTATATGTCAGCGAGTCAAGGCAGGACATCAAAGACCCGCTGGATTGTTGCAACCTTTTAAAATTCCGGAATGGAAATGGGATTCTGTAGGAATGGACTTCATCACTGGACTACCTACTTCTAGTAGGGGAAGTGACTCTATCTAGGTCATACTGGACAGATTGTCCGAAGTCGCCCATTTCTTGCCCGTTAAAACCACCTATCAGAGTTCGAAGCTAGCGGAGTTGTACATCGCCAGAATCGTCAGTTTGCACGGAGTCCCCAAGAATATCGTATCTGATCGAGGAACTCAGTTTACCTCGAGATTCTGGAAGAAAGTCCAAGAAGGTTTAGGAACCCTCCTAGATTTCAGTACCGCGTATCACCCTCAGACCGATGGACAAACGGAGCGATTAAATCAAATACTCGAAGATATGCTTAGAGCATGTGTGCTAGAATATGGATCCAAGTGGGAAGACTGTCTGCCGTTTGCAGAATTTTCCTACAACAATAGTTACCAAGCCAGTTTGCAAATGGCCCCATTTGAATTCATGTACGGAAGAAAGTGTCGCACCCCTTTGAACTGGTCGGAAGTAGGAGAGAGTCATATTTTCGGACCCGACATCCTCCGAGAAGCAGAAGATAAGGTTCACAAGATTCGTGAGCACCTCAAGACCGCCCAATCCCGACAGAAGAGTTACGCCGACAAGAGACGTTGAGATCTAGCCTTCAACATAGGAGATTTTATTTATCTGAAAGTGTCGCCATTGAAGGGAATGCAGCATTTCCAACTCAAAGGAAAGTTAGCCCCCAGATATATCGGACCTTTCAAAATTCTGAACCGTCGAGGAGAAGTATCGTATCAATTGGAACTACCTGAAGAGATGTCAGCTGTGCACAATGTGTTCCATATCGTTACTTCGCAAGTGTCTCGAAGTCCCCGAGAAGACCGAAGTGTTCAAGAATATCGATCACCGTACCATAGAGATCAACAATGACCTGACCTATCCTGAAGTACCCATCCGCATTTCGGAAGAAGCTTTTCGAACTACCCGAACCCGAAGCATCAAGTTTCTCAAGATTCAGTGGAGCAACCACACATAAGAGGAAGCTACCTGGGAGCGCGAAGATCACATCAGGACGGAGTTTCCCGATCTCTTCAAATCCTAGGTAATCTTTTCGTCCTTTTTCAAATCTCGGGACGAGATTTTGTTTAAGGGGGGAAGGTTTGTAACATCCCAAAAATACTAAGCTTGGATCATCAAATTCTAACCATCAAAATTAGGGTTAACAAAAACTTTTCTAAATGAAATCATGAATGCATGCATATGTGTATGCATGGATTTTGAAATCCTTTAAAACCACCTTGTTTGTTTGTTCCATTGCTTGTAAAATGTTTCTTAGGTGAAATAAACATCATCTAAAACATTTCCCACACTTTTCCTAAAGACAAGTAAATCAAAACACATATATGAAATGAATAGTCATTTTGGCCAATTTAACTCACATGCCTACTTTGGTTGTCTCAAACTTTCAGAACCTAACAGAAACCTTTATGGATCTTTGCACCCCTTGAATGTACTCATAACAAGGTATCAAGAACCACTTTGTGATCATCCAGAAACTTTCAAATGCATAGTTTAAATGACAATTCAAAATTGAATCTTTATCATATGGGAAGATCCCACTTTTTCAAAAACTACTCCAACAGGCTCAATTTTAAAAACCCAAGCATCTGCAGACTCACCAGCACCAATCTAGCAAACCCACCAAAAATCATTTCAAAATTCAAAACTTGATTTCATCCGGCCATTTCATCAAACAGGTTGCAGACACAAATCAAACAAACATCCAACACTATTGTGAGCAGTGATTCTTGCCTAACTGGTTCCCCATTTAGCTCACACACAACCCAGTAGATCATCTAGGAAGATTAGCCAGGCACTAGCACCACTGTGATCTTGCCATTGTCATCAATGGTGAATAGCCGAGCACCCCCTTGTCACCCCATTGTGGACAGCAAGCTAGGAGCAGCAGCAAGCCTAGCCAGCATGTCTAGGAGGCAGCCCACCGTCCACCGCCACTACCTGTCCCAGCCGCGAGCGTTGCCAAGCCCTGGACCACGCGCACAAGCCGCGCCCAGACCATGCCGAGCGTGAGCCAGAGCGCCACCCTCGACCATCACCCACAGACCGCGCGTCGCCCTCGCCGTGTGCATACACAATCCCCACCGACCCAGGAGACCGCCAGACATCCCCGTTTGCCGCCCGTGCGTCACGACCACCGCCCGTCGAAGACGCCGCCCGCCAAGCAGAGCACCGCCCGTTCCAGACCAAACCACACCGCCCCATGCCTCGAGACCATGTCGTTGAGCATCGCCAGGAGACACCGCACCGTCCCCTACCCTTGCTCATGCCTTTAGCCGCCTGTAACCTCGCCCCCGACGAGCTCACCGTGCGCCCCGACGGTCCCCTCGCTCGACTATAAATAGAGGCCACCCCGGCACGATTTCTTCACACCATCTCACTCCCCTCTCCTCACTGATCGTGCCACACCATTCTCAGAGCAAGGCGAGCACCACCTCGCCGGAATTTCACTAGAGCCTGCCGCTGCCGGAGAAGAAGGGAGCCAGCGATTGGAGCCGCCCTAGGAGCTGCCGCGACCACCCCTGAGTTAGCCGTCGTCGACTTCGTCGTTCGCCCGCCTCGCCGACCCTCGCCAGCACCCCGGTGAGCCCCCAGCGACCCTCACTTTCTGCGCTAGGTTTCGTTCTTGTCGGAGTTGTCTCGCGTCGACGATGACTCCCAGCCGTTAGATTAGAACTAGATCGAACGATCCACGTCACCCCATACCGCTTCGCCCAGCCCCGTGTCACTGACGAGTGGGGACACCCACTTAAGCCAGCATGAGCACTGCGCTTAGCCGCCCGAATTTTTTTCCGCGCAGCCCAGTTATTCAAATCAAACTTTTTCTATTTCAATTCAAACACACTTCTGTACCCAACTTCAAAAATCAACCCAGATCGATTCAGTGCACCAAATTGAATGAAACCAATTTTGTTGGAAAGGTCTGTGAATGCTGAATCCAAGCCTGTTGGATTCAAGTCATTTGGATCTATAGATCACCCATGGTAAAAATAACAAGGCAGAAGATTTTCTACATTCAAACATTTTTCAAATTTAAACCATAATAGATTTTGAGTTGATTCCAACTCTCAAAAATCACATTTAACCATACCTTTCAGAATATATAAAAAATATATAGGTTTACTTGTAGAAATGATGTTCAAGTAATAAAAGGATGCTACATAAGCATTTCTAGCCACTTTAATTAATTAAAATAAAAGGGTAAAACCTAATTAAATTGTGACACCACTTTAAATCACATTCCCATGGACTACAATATGTGGTGATGACATGTGTCAACATGATCCCATGTTGGGTTTGGAGAATATTAAATCTTAAGTAGTTTTTCAATGAGTAGAAATTACTTTTCTAAAACTAAAAGGAAGTAAACCAAGTCTTAACCTTGTAATCTTAGAGATGATGCTAGATCATCCATAGGACCCTTGTGTGTGATGATTGCAAGTAGTTAAGTATTGTTTGGTGATTGTGTACCTCATATTTATTCATAGACGCTAGTACCGACCAAGGATACGAGGAGGAAGGAGGATACTACGAAGGAGAAGCCGAGGAGAACTTCAACCACTGCTCTGCACAAGGCAAGCCTAATGCTATTAGTTGATTGTGCAAGCTAGTAACCTTGCAAGTTAACACTTTCCATTTAGCAAGCTTATACTGATAGTGTGCAAGCTGAGACTATACCTATGCAAGCCCATACTTGTTACTATGCCTTAAGCATATGTGATCATACCCATTTGATAAACCAATCCTAGGTTTTATGTGCAAGCTTCTTACTTTATTTCTTTATCAAAGCTTACTTAGAGTTTACTTAAGTTACTGGTAGATATTGGAAAGATGTTGAAGGTTGCATAAAGAGCATAAAATCTGGCCTAAGTTAGAAACCTTGACATCAGCCTGAGACGTAAGGTTGTACTTAGTTGAAATTCCACTAGTTACCACCCCTCATCATTACTATCCCCACCTATAGATGCTAGTGCTAAGCATAAAACTTGATCAACTTTAGATGGGAATACTTGGTGGAAAATGGTTATGAAAACCTTGGAATGATGGATCATTCTATTGAAATGCTTTGGACATGTGTTTTCAAACACTTGAGAATTTTGGTGATAAAAATTTTGAGGCATGAGCCTTAGCCCTTTATAAAACTGATGGTTGTCTGGATGCGATACCATTCCAATTTTATCGTACAACCACAATACCCGAATATTGGGTAGGGCTTGACTGGAAACTTATATTCCTTAGTATTAGTTCCCTCACGGCCAAGGTCTGAGCTGAGGCTACCTTGTGAAGATTGTCCACCTGTGCAGTACCCAAGATGACAGTTGGTCATGGTTGGGAGGCCAAACTCACAGGAGAGGTGCTTATACTAGGGCGTGTAATCGAAAGGTTAGGATTGATTATCCGCATACTGAGTATGGTGAATTCAGGATTTGTTCCTCACGGATGTATCGAATGTTGTGGTGAAAGTGTAAAATCTCTGCAGAGTGTCAAACTATTCGAATAGCCACGTCCGCGGTTATGGACAGTTGGAGTGGCCATACTGTTCCCCCGTCAGACTTTTCAAAATGACCTGTGAGATGAATTGAGACTTTGACTTGACCACAATAGAGTTGTGATATGAAATACAAGTTCCCGCTTAGGATTTATAAAATTGTGACTAGCTTTAGAGCTTAGTAGAGATAAATCTGGATTTTGCAAAACAATCCTAGAGACTAGTGTCCTATTATCCCAAAAAACCCCTTTACCTATTAGTATTAGTTTGCGAGTACTTAAAGAGTACTCATGGCTTTGTCCCTGGCTATTCTCATGGCCAGACTATGAAGAGGAGTACCTGGAAGATGGACCCCAGGAAGGTTACGATAACTAGGATCATCTCCCATCGCCGCATTGCTGTGACCTCAAGATGGAGCTTCGCCTACGCTACCGTTATTGTTGCGTATTCCGCTGCTTGATGTTGTATTAAGAACTGGATCATGAGATCCCTATTTGTGTAAGAACTTATGTATCGTTTGTAATGGATGATGTACTATGGTTTCCAATTATGTTATGTCTCGCAAAAATGGTAATCCTGGGATTGCGATGTATGGCATAACAGGCATCTAGGATTAAAAAATCCGGGTGTTGACAAGTTGGTATCAGAGCCATCCTGACCATAGGAGACCCTAGTTAGACTGGACGGTTGAATCAAAAACTTAGTTTCAAAACCAAAGAAAACAAATATTTGCAAAAACTTATTCTCATTCTTATCTCTTTGATTCTTTCATAAAAAATCATGTTCCTAAAAAAAACTCTTGCAAAATACATAAAATTTTGACACACTTGATCACTCTGCTAATCTACTCATTCTCTATTTTTATAGATGGACGTGAAGTACAGCAAGTTTTACCAACTTGGGAATGGGGGAGACCTTATCTTTGAGAGGGATCTGGATCAGCTTTCGGAACTTCTGGAGCGTCCGCACCCCGAGTTCTTTGGAGCTCAGCTCAATGATCAAGGAGGAGAAGATCTGCAGTGGCTAATTGTTGCAAGTCTTCGAGGAAAGATTGAACCTCCCACTGCGGAGGGAATTCAGTTTACCTTGAGGGAAACAACTGGCTCGATGGACTTGCCAGAGCAATGCAGGAAGCTCTTTCCCGTCTATCTGGGCAGAGCATCAATCAGATCAAGGGTACTCGCTTTGAGTTTTTCCCAAGACGTGATGCAAATGGACAACCACTGGAAGCCCCATACCACCCCGAGCTGAAGACTCAATTAGACCACCTTAGCTTCATGATGTATGATCGTCAGCAGGAGTTGGACAACTGCCGTGACTATTGCAACCACAAGTCTGCCATCATCAAGACGAAGGATCAGACCATAGAAATGCTAGCAAAGGATCGCAAGTCTCGCCGCCGTTAGCTCGACAAAAAGGAGCGCATTATTGCCCGTCTTCGCCACCGCATATCATCTCTGGAGGAGACCATCCACGAGCGAGACATGCAGTTGGAGGAAAGGGAGAATGCGGGAGAGGACCTTCGTGGAGACCCTTACTCTTATCTCAGCGATGACGATGATTTTCTGGAAGATCAGGCCATGGACTTCTTCACCGATGAGGATGATTTCGCCTTCATCGATGATGCTGAAGATGATGAAGCCACAAACTCCGAGGAGTAGTAGCACTGAGCACTAGCGTAGTGAGTAGTAGTCGGTCCCACTGTATCGTAGTTTCCAGAATGGTTCTTAAAACCATCTGTTTTTATTTGTTGTGGTGTGTGTTGTACTGTGTGCTATGGGTGAATGAATGAAAAATCAAGTTGCTAGAAAAACCTGAGTCAAACTCTAAAAACTTTTCAAAGACCCGAAACCTTAGAAATTTCCCTCTTTTCTCATGATCTATATCAATCTTCAGATGCCACGTGGAGGAAGTGGTTCAGCCCCGGACCCGATGTTGCAGATCCTGCAAATGTTGACTTCTGACCGCGAAGCTGAAAGAGCGGAACGTCAAGCCAACCTATCCACTCTGCAACAAATAGCCTAGGTAGCCCACAACAACCAAGGCCACGGAAATCAGGACAACCATGGATCTAAGCTCAAGAATTTCCATAATACTAACCCACCCGTTTACACCAAGTCAGAAGAACCCCTAGATGCCGATGATTGGCTGCAAACCATGGAAAACAACCTAGAAGTCGCCGGAGTGGAAGCCAACGAGAAAGTCCTGTTCGCCACCCATTATCTAGCCGGAGATGCCAGGGCATGATGGAACAGTGTTCGTGCAATGACCAGAGGCCAGATGATGACCTGGGAGGAATTCAAGGTCAAGTTTAGCAGAACCCATGTGCCACCAGGTTTGATCAAGAGAATGAGAGATGAGTTCAGAGAGCTAAAGCAAGGAAGGATGACTGTAGTGGAATACCGTGACAAATTTTTGTCATTAGCTAGGTATGCCCCGGACGAGATAGACATCAAAGCCAAGAAGAAAGAAAGATTCCTGAATGGTCTGCATGACGAGATGTAGACGGTGTTAGTCAATATCCCCTTTGCTGATATTGAAGCCCTTGTCGACTCTGCTATCCATATGAAAGGAAAGATCAACCAAGCCAATGAGCCGCAAGCGTCGCATGATGCATCAACCCAGAGCCCATCAGACCCCAAAGTATCGCGCCAACCCATCTCCAGGATTTGCCCCAAGAACCAACAGACCCCCTATGACCTGTAACACCCTCAGAATCGGACCTATGCAAGTTTTAGCGAAAACCCGCCAAACCCGCATAGAAACGATTCAAAGGTGCCCACCAGGCACTTCCGTGCGGGTGGAAAACGAAGTAATAACATTACACAACAGTCCTCGATGGGACCCACAGAACAGATATATATATACAACACGACTCCATGAGTCAAGAATACAGATATACGGTACAAAGATCCAAATCACCTTGCAAACGATAGAGCGTCCAGCTACGGACAAGATGCAAATGGGGCTAAGAGCCCTGAAGAATAACCAATGGCGTCCATAACCACCTTGCCAAGCGGAAGGGTAACCACGCTAACGACGTCGATCTCAATACCGCTTAAACAAAAGGGGTGCCGACAAAGGGCAAAGGAAAAAGAGGAGCGTCGATCTTGAGGCCCGATGCAGCGAGACTAGAATTCGGTCCTCGCCTACATAGGTATGATGGACTGGCGGCAATGAGATGCACTAAACAACCTATAGAGACTCGATACAACTGGCGGTTATCAGAGAGGGATAAGAATGACCTATTCGGATCCAACCCGATACTACCATCAACCAAACCCATCCTGGCGTTTCCCCCTCGAGACCAAACGAGGAAGTCAACCAAGGAACTCACACAGTTGGCAGTTTTACTTATTCAGTTATCGTTGCAGCAATTACTAGTCAGGTTTAGATAATCATTCTGATAAAGTAAGCAGTGGGCACTTTTAGTTAACCATTCTGTTATAGTTACAACACTTACTAATCGACATCTGAGATAGCATGAGATAACCCAAAACCCAGCAGTTGTTGGTACTTTTATTTAGCCCTTCCGTTGTAGTTGCAATACTTACTAGTCAGATACAATTGTCGCAAGCGACAAACCAAACAAGCAATTGTGGGCAGTTTTAGTTAGCCATTCCATTATAGTGAAGTTGATTACTAGTAATTATAAAGTCAAATTTATAGCACTACTTTAGTTATGCTTGTCTATGATCGAGATAATGTGCTCCAAGTCGTCCATAACCGCGGACACGGCTTTCAGAAAGTTTTACCCGGCCGGGGTGCACAAATAGCAACACACACTCGATCAACCTCGGAAAAACCAAATCAAAACCCAACGAGGCTTTCACGACAAAGCAATCACAGGATTCAGAAATATTTCAGGGGGGCACCCCATTGAGTAGACCCAAGAAGTTAGTGACTCAAAGCGGACTCAACGTTTGCGTCAATGGTCAATGCATTTGGGAACCCGAAAGTGTGACTGGGCTTGTCGATACCGCGAAAACATTCCGCTTACCTAAACAGTACAGTGTGCTCCTCGCACAAACGTAAATAAAGCAGTAGCATGGCATAAGTACAGGATAGTAAATAAATCCTCAAACTAGTTTGTGGCCCCAAGAAATAAGAATGAATCATGGTCTGGCTCAGGGGGGGTCCCATAATCCTCCCGGAGGTGGATAGCGCGATAAATCAAGGAACAGGTATCAAGTACTCGGGGTCCTACGGGACACAAGTGGGCGGTCGGAAACCAAATATTATCTATCACCCACCGATGCCTCTGCTTACTTACTTCAATTTTAGTTGTTAAACAGGAATTAAAGTGAACGATAAGTAAAGCCATGATCATCTCCAACATCAACATGCGGCAATACACCAACAACTGTGGCACTTGACGACACGCAACAGCACTTAAGCAAGCGACTACGACGCGCAAGTCCAACTATCTACCAAACAACAGGTAATAGGATGTGTCCAAGGCAATATAAGGCGGCAAGGGATATCTCGGGTACGAAAACTAGAGCATCGCAACACAGATAGCAATATATTAACAAGAGGGAATAAATACTATAAAAGTAAGATAGGTAGAAAGGGGGAGATGCTCGCCTGAAAACATGGTTGAAGGTTCATCCGAGGATCGGGGCGAAGCTCACATCCACTCAACGGCCTTATCCGCGAAGAAGCAAAACACTAGAAGAAACACCGGAGGCACTATTTAATGTAACGGCAGAAGATCGGCATGATGCATGTATGATGCATGACATGGCAAAGGTGCGATGCAATTAGGCAAGATTAAGCGGAACCGGGTCCCGACAATTAGTTAGATGGTTCAAGTTGTTTATCTACACCGCAAATTAAATGTTGTTTTAGCATGGCAAAAGATAGCACCGGTTCGCTACACAAATTTAAATGAGGCCAATATAAGGCTAGATTTGCCCGCATATGGGCCCCATATTTAATTATGATGTGAATCGGCATAAGGCCCCCAAACCACACAAATATGCATGCAAGTATGGCAATTAATATGCAACAAGTTGGATTATATTATAGAATAGGGTGAAGGGGTTCACACATAGGGTTCGGCAGATCTTGGGGTTCCGGGGTTCGAGGTTCGGTCTCGGGGTCCGGATCTGGGGCCCAGGGTTCGACGGAATCGTTCTCGGACTCCGGGATCGTTCTCAGCTAACGGAGGTAGTTCTTGTCGCATCCGGGAAGCAGGACTTGGTTTGGCGTCAGGGCGCATCGGACTCGCCCTGGTCGGTGTCGATCTTGTCGCATTCGTGGAGACCCTGTCGGGTCCGCGGGTCGGGTTGGACTTGGCGTTCCTTTCGGTTCTGGTCTTGGCGTCCGAGAGGAAGTACTTGATGGTTCCGAGAAGGAGGTCCTGGCGCTTCGGATCGGTCTCCAAGGTCTCGGTCAACGGATCCGTGAAGGAGAACTTGTCGTTCCAGGTTCCATGTCGGCATTCTCGGTGTCCCGCGGTGAAGTGCTTGTCGTCTTTGTGGCGAGCTTGGCGGTCATCGGGTTCGGCGCCGATGGCCGTTGGCGAACTTGGGGTGTTGATCTTGCTTCTCGGTGAGGGACTCGAGCGTCCTTGCGGAGTCAAAGTAGCCGAGTTTTCAACACCACACTACTACACCAGCATGGTCTTCAGGATAGCACACAGCACTTCACATCATCTGCACCTCACATGGACATCCTCTGAGAAACCGAGGCGGAGCACTTGAGGATCGCATGCGCCGGGAGGAGGCGGGGAGCCCGGGAGGGCAGCAGGCTCCGACGGCAAGGGCCCAGTGGCAGCCGCCGCCAGGCGAGGGAAGGAGGCCGCAAAAGCGGCAGTGGGAGGTCGAGGCGTTGAAGCGGCCACGCCAGGAGAAACCACGGCGGCGAGGCGAGGCGGCGGTCATGGATCTCTGTGGATGCGGGCGGAGGCGCGGCAGTGGAGGAGGCGGCCAGCGGCGGTCCATGGGTGGAGCAGAGCGGGGAGGAGCCGGTGGCGGGCGGAGGCACGCCGGAGGCTGAGGGGCAGAGGGCATGGTCGCGAGGAGAGCTCGGGGGAGGGGGGCCTTGGCGAGCGGCAGCTTGGGCCGGAGGGGCCATGGGCGAGCAAGGCGCCCTTGAGGACGCGATGAGGGAGATGGAGGAGGGCCGGCGAGGAGGTTGGCGGCGAGGTCGGGCGGGGGACTGGGAGGAGAACAGCCGGCCCAGGGACTCTGAGGCCGGCGGCGGGGGCTTGCAGAGGCGGTTGGCGGTGGTGGAGGAACCAGAGAAGAGGGAGGGGAGCGGGAGGCGTCGGGAGGTGGGGAACGGGCAGGGGACGCGGGGCCAGGGGGTCGGCGCGTGGGTCCCGCGTGAGTGGCGTGTGTGGTGGTTGCCAGGGGGAAGTGGGGTCGGGTGGTGCTGTGTGGGTGGAGCGTGGGTGCGGGTCCAGGTGGGAGGTAGGGGCCGGCTGCGGGTGGGACCGGGGACAGGGGTGAGAGAGAGAGTGGGGTGGGGTTGGGGAGGTGGGGGAGGTGGCTGGACGTGGCGGTGGGGAGTGGTGGAGGGGGGAGAGAGGTGAGGTGGCGAGAGGGGATTGGGTGGGGTGAGGTGGCTGGAGGGGTGGGTAGATTAGGACTAGGTAAGAAAAGATTTCTGGGTGGCTGATTGATGAGGTGGCAGAGTGGGTAGGAGTTTGGGGAGAGGGTGAGGTGGCGAGCTGTGAGTGGTGGGTAGGATAGGATTTGGTGGGACTAGGATTTAGAGGGGGCTGATTAGGTGGACCGTTTTAATACTGGGGGGTGGTCGACTGGGTCGATTCGGCCCGTTCGACTGCCCCCACAAAAATAATTAAATATTTTATTTGTTTCAAACAGACTTTTGCAACCCGATAGCAAACAAAACAAAATAATCCGGTGACCCGGGTTTTGCGTTTGAACAAAGACGGGGCGTTTAGAAAACACAAACAGGTTTTTCCGCAATTAGTTTTATGCAAGCAAATGCAAGATGATGACGATGCTCAAATGCAATGCGGCATGATGACATGAGTATGCGGTCATGATGATGCAATGCACAAAAACAACGCGATTTTCTAGTAGTGGTTTTGCGGGATGCCACAATTCGACACCACTAACAATGGATCTCGCCCTCGAGATCCGCCTCATGGTACCGGGAAGAAGGCCACCGGTCTGATCCTTCGCGCTTCGTGTAGATCCTCGCGACACCACTAACAAGGGTTGTTGTCCGTGATCGCCGAGAGAACACTCCGGAAACAAAAGGTCGAAGGTAGAGGTTTCAACAAATAAAGCCACCCCTAACTTCCGTGGACGGAGTAAAACTGCTGGATCCACTGATTCGATGCACAAGAGCGAATGATAAGAGTAGTCGGATGGTGATCAGTCCATCGCGCACCCAAACCATTACTCTGCACACGAATAGGCGGATTATGAAACCAACTCTCGGAATTAGACTGAAGATCTCGACAATCGAGGTTCGGAAACAAAGGAGTGATGCAGACTCTGCATCGGATCTGGCATAGATGATGTCGTCGCGTCGAAAAACACCGGAAGGCACAGACAAGGAACAAAGGATGGTACCACAGATAGAGGATCACTCAGATAGCATGGAGTCCGGATGGTAGAACACCGTTATCAAAGGAGGGAGCGAAACCCTGAAGGTACGACGGAACCCAACCACGAGAAATCCTGGACTCGAAGAGAGAGAAGAGAGCGGATTCAAACACGCAGAGGTGAGAGGAGAGCAGCAGAGGGGTAAGGAGTGAAATCAGACCTAATCAGAACTATTCAACCGATTTTGCAAAAATAATTTGACACTCTACTTCGGCCGTTAGCTAGGTTATCCTCAGTTGGACTTGTGGGTATCATAGCTGAGCTCGATACCACTCTATAACACCCTCGAATCGGACCTATGCAAGTTTTAGCGAAAACCCGCCAAACCCGCATAGAAAGCGATTCAAAGGTGCCCAGCACTTTCGCGGGTGGAAAAGCGGTAATAACATTACACAACAGTCCTCGATGGGACCCATGAGCAGATATATATACAACACGACTCCATGAGTCAAGAATACAGATATACACGGTACAAAGATCCAAATCACCTTGCAAGCGATAGAGCGTCCAGCTACGGACAAGATGCAAATGGGGCTAAGAGCCACGAAGAATAACCAATGGCGTCCATAACCCTGCCAAGCGGAAGGGTAACCACGCTAACGACGCCGATCTCAAAACCTGCTTAAACAAAGGGTGCCGACAAAGGGCAAAGGAAAAAGAGGAGCGTCGATCTTGAGGCGATGCAGCGAGACTAGAATTCGGCGGTCCTCGCCTACATAGGTATGGTGGACTGAAGCGGCAGCGGCAGCATGCACTGAACAACCTATAGAGACTCGATACAACTGGCGGTTATCAGCGAGGGATAAGAATGACCTATTCGGATCCACCTTGATACTACCATCAAACAAACCCATCCTGGCGTTTCCCCCTCGAGACCAGACGAGGAAGTCAACCGAGGAACTCACACCGTTGGCGTTTACTTATTCGATTATCGTTGCAGCAATTACTAGTCGTTTAGATAATCATTACGATAAAGTAGCGGTGGGCACTTTTAGTTAACCATTCATTATAGTTACAACACTTACTAATCGATCAGATAGCATGAGATAACCCAAAACCCAAAGAGTTGTTGGTACTTTTATTTAGCCCTTCCGTTGTAGTTGCAATACTTACTAGTCGAGATACAATTGTATGGCGACAAACCAAACAAGCAATTGTGGGCAGTTTTAGTTAGCCATTCCATTATAGTGAAGTTCATTACTAGTCATTATAAAGTCAAATTTATAGCACTACTTTAGTTATGCTTGTCTATGATCGAGAATCTTGTGCTCCAAGTCGTCCATAACCATGAAACGGCTTTTGAGAAAGTTTTACCGGCCGGGTGCACAAATAGCAACACACACTCGATCAACCTCGGAAAAACCAAATCAAAACCCAACGAGGCTTTCACGACAAAGCAATCACAGGATTCGAAATATTTGAGGCCACCCCATTGAGTAGACCATAGCAAGTTAGTGACTCCAAAGCGGACTCAAGGTTTGCGTCAATGGTCAGAAACGCTGGGAACCCGAAAATGTGACTGGGCTTGTCGATACCGAAAACATTCACTTACCTAAGCGATAAGTGTGCTCCTCGCACAAACGTAAATAAGTAGCATGGCATAAGTACAGGATAGTAAATAAATCCTCAAACTAGTTTGTGGCCCCAAGAAATAAGAATGAATCATGCTCGCTCAGGGGTCCCATAATCCTCCGGAGGTGGATAGCGATAAATCAAGGAAGCAATTATCAAGTACTCGGGGTCCTCACGGACACAAGTGGGATCGGAAACCAAATATTATCTATCACCGATGCCTCTGCCACTTACTTCAATTTTAGTTGTTAAACAGGAATTAAAGTGAACGATAAGTAAAGCCATGATCATCTCCAACATCAACATGCGGCAATACACCAACAACTGTGGCACTTGACGACATGCAACAGCACTTAAGCAAGCGACTACGACGCGCAAGTCCAACTATCTACCAAACAACAGGTAATAGGATGTGTCCAAGGCAATATAAGGCGGCAAGGGATATCTCGGGTACGAAAACTAGAGCATCGCAACACAGATAGCAATAGATTAACAGGAGGGAATAAATACTATAAAAGTAAGATAGGTA
Organism: Avena longiglumis; assembly: GCA_030063025.1. Taxonomy (NCBI): domain Eukaryota; kingdom Viridiplantae; phylum Streptophyta; class Magnoliopsida; order Poales; family Poaceae; genus Avena; species Avena longiglumis. The sequence goes on along the minus strand of CP125973.1, from coordinate 100,254,242 downwards.
GAAAGGGGGAGATGCTCGCCTGAAAACATGGTTGAAGGTTCATCCGAGGATCGGGGCGAAGCTCACATCCACTCAACGGCCTTATCCGCGAAGAAGCAAAACACTAGAAGAAACACCGGAGGCACTATTTAATGTAACGACAGAAGATCGGCATGATGCATGTATGATGCATGACATGGCAAAGGTGCGATGCAATTAGGCAAGATTAAGCGGAACCGGGGTCCAGACAATTAGTTAGATGGTTCAAGTTGTTTATCTACCCCGCAAATTAAATGTTGTTTTAGCATGGCAAAAGATAGCACCGGTTCGCTACACAAATTTAAATGAGGCCAATATAAGGCTAGATTTGCCCGCATATGGGCCCCATATTTAATTATGATGTGAATCGGCATAAGGCCCCCAAACCACACAAATATGCATGCAAGTATGGCAATTAATATGCAACAAGTTGGATTATATTATAGAATAGGGTGAAGGGGTTCACACATAGGGTTCGGCAGATCTTGGGGTTCCGGGGTTCGAGGTTCGGTCTCGGGGTCCGGATCTGGGGCCCAGGGTTCGACGGAATCGTTCTCGGACTCCGGGATCGTTCTCAGCTAACGGAGGTAGTTCTTGTCGCGTCCGGGAAGCAGGACTTGGTTCGGCGTCAGGGCGCATCGGACTCGCCCTGGTCGGTGTCGATCTTGTCGCATTCGTGGAGACCACAGCCGGTCCATGGTCGGGTTGGACTTGGCGTTCCTTTCGGTTCTGGTCTTGGCGTCCGAGAGGAAGTACTTGATGGTTCCGAGAAGGAGGTCCTGGCGCTTCGGATCGGTCTCCAAGGTCTCGGTCAACGGATCCGTGAAGGAGAACTTGTCGTTCCAGGTTCCATGTCGGCATTCTCGGTGTCCCGCGGTGAAGTGCTTGTCGTCTTTGTGGCGAGCTTGGCGGTCATCGGGTTCGGCGCCGATGGCCGTTGGCGAACTTGGGGTGTTGATCTTGCTTCTCGGTGAGGGACTCGAGCGTCCTTGCGGAGTCAAAGTAGCCGATTTGTCAACACCACACTACCACTACAAGAAATCTGAGCTTCTATGACCCTCCATTTTCGTCACAAAATCATCACAGTAGTTCATCTATGACGATCTTATGACGAAAATGAAATCGTCGAAAGCTGGGCGTCACAAATGAACTATAACGACGATTTTTGCGAAATCGTCATAACCTTCTATGACGATATTGGATCGTCATAACCTCTATGACGATTCAATATCGTCATGGACCATCTAGCCAGGCCAGGTCAGATCCGACGTGGCTGATCCGACGTGGCAAAATTATGACGAAATAAAATCGTCGTAGTCTGAATTCAGCCCAGTCCATTCGGTCATTTATGTGGGCCAAGCCCAATAATTCAAATAAGCTTTTCTAATCAATTCTGTTCAGCTACATGGCTCAAGCCCAGCATATTGGCCTTTTTATTTCTAGGCCCCGGGCCTTTTTCTACAATGATTTTGTTCTGCATTTTTTGAATTATTCACTGCTGCAATTTAATATTGTTTAGGCCACGGCCATTTAACGCCCAAAAATTATTTGGATCATTTCTTACTAGCCCAAATATCTTTTGGATCATTTACTATGACCGAGCAGCCAAGAACCAAAATCAAATAAATTTTCACAAATGACATCGAAAATTATAATGTATATTTCAATCAAGCCGTATTACATAACCTGGAATATAAAACATTTGGGGATATGTAGTATATTACAACCATTCATAGTTCAGACCATCCAAGACCATGTATAACTATCTAGAAAACATGACTATCTACTCCACTTTTTTGAGTATGCAATAAAATCTTCCCTTCTTCCAACTTTAGCCTTGATCTCCTGTATAAGAGAGAAAATGATGGCCATCGAGTCAGAATGAAATCATATCTGCTAGTAATAACATAGAAAATTAGAAGCACAATAAATAATAGATTTACAAGAACCCAACTCCAAATCAACAGTTATAGTTCACAAACTAATTACTCGACACTCAAATATACACATGTAGTTCATCAAATGCACGGACACTACAAGTACTAGAGAGAACAAATGTACTAGCACACGTGAAGCTCCGAAATGCTCGTGTATACGAAAAAGAGCAAAGAAGAAAATTAAGCTCCGTGAAATACTCCACAGGTTAGCGAGGCAAAAAGGGGAACCTAATAAAACGCTATTCAGACAATACCTTTCCACATCACATAGGAACTCGACAAAATAATATGCCATGGAACCTTGGCCTATCAACCAAGTAATAAAGGAAGAGGATGGGAGAGATCATGGACTTATCTAATCCATAAAGGGAACACCCCTGCGGTGGCAGCTTGCTGATCTCGACGCTGCAAATGTGGTAACATGGCAAATCTGATAATGTGATACCAAAGAACACGAACTGCAAGGTTGATACAGAAGTTTTCAGAGATGTGGCATGTGACTTTGGATATAGTAAAAGATGTAACTGACTAACTAACAATAAAATAAGTTTTATGCCCTTTGTATGAACCTCTAGAAAGTTCAATTGGGACGTAAAGTGTTCAAGTAGAAAATAAGTCAAATGAACTTAGTATCCCATGATCCCACCGGAAGTTCTGACAGAGATTGGACTAACCTTGTGCTCACACATCAACAAGTGCAACAGAACTCTGAATCAAGAATGTCCTGCAAGATCGCACTAGCAGCTGTCTTGTTGCTTGGGCAAGGGAAGGCATGTGTATGCATGAAGAAATGTAGCAGATTCTGTAGAACAGTTCATAAGATTTGAGTTAAGCACTAAAGTATACATGTATATGGCACAACATCGGATGATGGGAACAGAATGAAACATCTTGACCAATGAATGCACGTATAAGAGATAAGAAAATCGCATCGGTGCCACCTAACAGTGGTGCCATATCAAATTTGGGATTCTTCTCAAAGCACACTGACCGATTTTGTCAAAATAAGCAACATCTGCAGAGAGAAATCGGGATAAGAATGGATAAAGTAGTCTATCACCACAATAAGAGATTACACAAAATACAAATATCTTAAGATGAATGCAACAAAGGAAGCACGACCATACATGAGCTCTAGTTGGCCCCTCAATCCTTCAAACGACTCTTCGGTGCAGCTTATACAAACTAAATAAATTGGACCTTTGACAAGGAAAACTATCTGAAAGGGTAGTGCAAAATAAACTTAGTACATTATAGTTAGCACATAAAGAGGATTGCAAATGAAATGTCTAGGTTCTTTGGTGTCCGATTAATCAGCCTCGATGGGAGAAAGCATGCATTCTCCTTCTGAAATTTGATTAAGATAACAGAGTAAATTTTGGACAAGGGCACCATTCCTGGTAAACTCCATCATGAACTCCTCTGCATAAGAGATTTAACTACCTAGAGTATATTGGCTTGCCTGATTATGCATTGACAACCTGATTATGCAGGCAGGATCAAGGTCAATAAGCAAACCTCATACAGAGAGGAAAATAATACTGCAGCTATTCATAATCTAAGACTAGAGAATTAAAATTCAAGTGGTTTCATCACCACTTCTAGTTAACTACAGTTATGCAAACAAGTTATGCAAAAAAGAACAAGAATAAGTAAACAACCAACACACACTTGAAGAAATTTCAGAGCAAGGACGAGCACTGAGTAATTTCAGAGGAAGATGAATGAGAAAATGTGTCATGTATTATAAGCAAACTGAACACATGTATTATAAGTAAACAAAATTAACTAGAAAATTAACTAAACATGTAATATAAGAAAACTGAACACATGTATTAACAAAGAATGCAAGAGAGGAAGAGATGGTAAAACGTACCCTGAACAAAGAAAGAGCACCACCACTAGGAAGGAGAGATGGCAGTAGGAAGCTACAAAGAAGGCACTGGGATAGAACAAAATCTAGTAAATACCCTCTATACTCCATACGGACTTTTAGTAAGATAAGAAACCAAGAACACACATCTGAATAAACATAATACGTCGTAGCAGTAGGTAGGATTCATAACACAAACAGAGAGAGAGAGCACCGACAAGCTAGGGAAAGGCTACACGAAAATGCAGCGTTGAGCAACTGAAATAAAGAAAAGCTTAGTAAAGGCACGAACAAAATAACACCTCAACCACAAGTAATACAATGGATAAAAATTTGGGATAAATTTCTCTCCTGCTTTGGGATAAAATAACACCTCGACCACACAGCTATAGCAAATGAGGTGAGTGAACACAAAAATAATGCTACTCTCAACACGCAGCTTGAAGAGCTCTTGAAGCAGACTTGGACGAGGCCACCATTTCACTAAATGAGATGAATAAGAATACATTGTTTCTATCTAACAAAATCGGTAGCACCAATTCTAGGATTTTTCTATTAAAGAAGAAAAGAGTTGCTTCGGTACATTGCAGATGCTAAGAACGGATATCTATAGACCCGAAACCTGGCTTCCGCATGCTAAGAGCTGAATAAATAAACAAACAAAGCAAAAGCTACACCTAGAACCCGGCACAACCAAATCCTAGGCAGCAACAACAGAGATGTCTCACCGCCAGACTCCTCTCTTTATTCTAAGCAGTACAGCAGCAACTTCTAAAGTGATGAATCAACAATTGCACTAACTCCCCTATTGACATGAAGACATGATTCTCCCATATCTATTAAATTTGCCAGCACCAAACCATCCATGTAGCTATGCTGGAGAGAGTCGAAAAGAAAGGTGGAGTCGGCGACTTACCTACACCATAGAGATCATGATGAAGAGGGGCAGCTGGTGGATCTGGTGTTGTCGCACACGAGGTGATGCAGCAGTGGAGGTGGCATAGGCGTCGGGTCGGTCTTGGCGTGTCGCAGTGCGGTGGTGTCTGAGCTCTGAATGCTCTCAAGCATGCCGTCCACAAACCAAATCCAAATCGAGCAGTCACGAATCTTTCCCAACGATGACACGAGAAGCAGTAGAGAGGGCAACAGGGGCGCTTACCATGGAGAACTACTTTTGGCGCATTGGTTCCAGATCTTGATAACACATGCCAAAAAACCAGCAACCACCGTTGCCGTTCCCTCCTATCTGAGGTGCCACATGGGTCGCGTCACGCTGCCAGTCATCTGGGGTGGCCGGCGAGGTGGCGCCCGGGAAGGAGGAGATTGAACGGGGGCGGTGGCTAAGATCCACCTCGATCTGGATGGGATAGGCGCTTTAGAAATCCCGTGAGGAGATGGGGGTCGAGGGTGAGGCGGAGGTGGTTCGGATGGGAGGAGGCGCCAGAGGTGTGGGGTGGCCGTGATGTGGCGCCTGGGAAGGTGAGATCCTGAGGGTGGGGTGGCGGCGATGTGGCGATGGGTCGTATGAGGAAGAGGCGCATGGGTGGATGAGTGGAGACGAGGGAGGGTGAATGGGGTGGGGTATGGATTTGAGGTCTGGCACGACCTAGGTGATTTTGGGTCTCCGCCCAAAATTGGAACCTTCCACCAAGCCCATCGCGACAGAGAAATCAGCCAGCAAAACAATTGAATAGATATAAAGGATCGTTGTAGTATTATGCCAAGTAAGGTTAGTTGGTGTAGTGGTATTGTTCACAAGTCTGTTGGGGAGGTCGTGGGTTCAAATCCTCGCATGTCCTCTTTTTTGCACATAACTTCTGCCTATTAAGCAACGTGCGTAAGCAGCGCCATGTAAGCAGATTTAAGAAGTGCCATGTAAGCCAATATTAAAACAAAGATATGAAACGTCGTAACACATAGATAAATAGATATTAATACGGATATTACACATAGTAAAAAAGCTGACACATAGACACGACACATAGGCGGAAATGCTGACGTGGCCGACTACCAATTTTAACTTATCTTAATTTGGAGCTCATGACGATTTTAAATCGTCGTAGTGAGGTTCAAATAACATCATAGGCTATATTGGTCAGGTTACGACGATTTGGGCTAATGAAACTATGACGATCCTAAGAAAAATCGTCATAATTTTGTAAGATTTTGAACCTTCCGAACGGCTTTTGACCATCTAGTGCGAAATCGTCATAATTCTATGACGATTTTGTCCATGGTCACTATGAGAAGGTCATAGAATAACACATTCCTTGTAGTGTACTACACCAGCATGGTCTTCAGGATAGCACACAGCACTTCACATCATCTGCACCTCACATGGACATCCTCTGGAGAAACCGAGGCCGGAGCACTTGAGGACTGCATGCGCACCGGAGGCCGGGGACGAGCGGGGGCAGGCGAGGCTCCGGCCACGGCAAGGGCCACAAACTGCCCAGGCGGGGAAGGAGACAGCGGCCAGCGGCGATAAAGGTCGAGGCGTTAATGCCACGCGAGCCTGGGAGAAACCACGGCGGCGGCAGGCGAAGGCAGTCATGGAGCTCTGTGGATGCGGAGCGGCCAGGCTGGAGGAGCGGCAGCGGCAACGGTCCATGGCCGGAGCAGGCGGGGAGGCGCCGTGGCGGGCGAGGCGCGACGGGAGAGGCAGAGGCGTGGTCGCGAGGAGCTCGGGAGGCAGGGACGCCAGGCGGCGAAGCGAGCTTAGGCGGAGGGGCAGCAGGCGGCGCCCATGAGAGGACGTCAGCGATGAGGAGATGGAGGAGGGCAGCGAGGGGTACGGAGGAGGTTGGCAGGTGAGGTCGGGCGTGGCCGGGAGGAGAACCAGCGGGGACTCTAAGGCAGCGGGGCTTGCAGGCGGTTGGCGGTGGTGGAGGAACCAGAGAAGAGGAGGGAGCGGAGGCGTTGGGAGGTGGGGGCAGGCGGGGGCGGGGCCAGGTGTGGCGTGGGGCCGGCGTGAGTGGCGTGTGGGGGGGTTGCCAGGGGGAAGTGGGGTTGGGTGGTGCTGTGTGGGTGGAGCGTGGGTGCGGGTCCAGGTGGGAGGTAGGGGCCGGCTGCGGGTGGGACCGGGGACAGGGGTGAGAGAGAGAGAGTGGGGTGGGGTTGGTGAGGTGAGGGAGGTGGCTGGGGTGACGTGGCAGCTGGGGAGTGGTGGAGGGGGGAGAGAGGTGAGGTGGCGAGAGGGGATTGGGTGGGGTGAGGTGGCTGGAGGGGTGGGTAGATTAGGACTAGGTAAGAAAAGGTTTCTGGGTGGCTGATTGATGAGGTGGCAGAGTGGGTAGGAGTTTGGGGAGAGGGTGAGGTGGCGAGTTGTGAGTGGTGGGTAGGATAAGATTTGGTGGGACTAGGATTTAGAGGGGGCTGATTAGGTGGACCATTTTAATACTAGGGGGTGGTCGACTGGGTCGATTCGGCCCGTTCGACTGCCCCCACAAAAATAATTAAATATTTTATTTGTTTCAAACAGACTTTTGCAACCCGATAGCAAACAAAACAAAATAATCCGGTGACCCGGGTTTTGCGTTTGAACAAAGACGGGGCGTTTAGAAAACACAAACAGGTTTTTCCGCAATTAGTTTTATGCAAGCAAATGCAAGATGATGACGATGCTCAAATGCAATGCGGCATGATGACATGAGTATGCGGTCATGATGATGCAATGCACAAAAACAACGCGATTTTCTAGTAGTGGTTTTGCGGGATGCCACATGACCCGTCTGACCTACCCCAACCGTGGAAACCCTAGACCCGGAGGAAATCACAACAACCCCGGCAACTCTAGCAATTTCACCCGTGCCCAACCCAAGTTCAACACCAACAATGCTACCGCCAACACCAACACTGCCCCGAGGACTGGAAGCAATGATGTGCCTGTCGCAGCCAAGGACAAGTCACCAGTGACCTATTATGACTATGGAAATAAAGGCCACTATTCCAACGAATGCCCCAACAAGAAGAATGATACATCCCCCAATGCCAATGCCCCAGCTCAGCAGCAGCTTCGTGTCCAGCCAGGGAGAAGATTTGCCCCAGGGAATTCACTCAACCGCAATGGCCGTCTTTTTCTCATGCATGCTGAAGAAGCTCAGGAAGCGCCAGACGTCGTGCTGGGTATGTTTTCTGTTAATTTAGTACTTGCAAGAGTGTTGTTTGACTCTGGTGCATCGCATTCATTTGTCACCGAAGAATTCGCCTGCACTAGTAAAATTCAACCAACCAAACTGAAGCATGTTATGATTGTGCAAATTCCCGGATCAACCACCAAGGCTAGGCAAATTTGCAAAGCCGTCCCTATCCGAATCCATGGCATAGATTTTTATGCTAATCTAATAGTACTCGGAACTAAAGGTTTGGAAGTAGTACTAGGAATGGATTGGATGTCCAAACATAAGGGATTGATTGGTATGCTAAGAAAGCCATCACCATGACCAAGACCGGAATATATCACGAGCATATATCTGAAACCTTACCTCGCCAATTCAAGTGTAACAAGAGTCTAGCCCAACCTACCATTGACCAAGTCCGGATAGTCTGTGAATACCCCGATGTATTTCCCGATGTTTTGCCCGGTATGCCCCCAGATCGGGATATCGAGTTTATCATCAAACTAATCCCCGGAACAGGACCCATAGCCTAGAGACCCTATAGTATGAACCCGTCGGAACTAGCAGAACTAAAGAAGCAACTAGATTCCATGCTACAAATTGGATTGATTCAACCAAGTGAGTCACCATGGAGATCACCTGTCTTATTTATGTACAATAAAGATGGAGGTAACCGTTTGTGTATGGATTATCGGAAGTTGAATGATGTCACCATCAAGAACAAGTACCCCTTGCCCAAGATAGAAGATTTGTTTGATCAGTTGACCGGTGCCCAGGTGTTTTCTAAGATTGATCTTAGAACTGGCTATCATCAACTCAAAATTCGTGCAGAGGATATTCCAAAGACTGCCTTTACCACGGATATGGATTATGCAGTATACAGTCATGTCTTTTGGATTAACCAATGCCCCCGCTTATTTCATGAACCTCATGAATAAGATTTTTATGGACTTCCTGGATTAGTTTGTCGTTGTTTTCATCGATGACATTCTGATTTATTCCAAATCAGAAGAAGAACATGAGCTACACCTAAGGACCATTCTTGGAACCCTTAGAGCATCACCGTATGCAAAGTTTAGCAAATGTGAATTCTGGTTACAGGAGGTAGGATTCCTCGGTCACATTGTATCAGCCGGAGGAATTGCCGTTGACCCTGCCAAAGTGAAAGATGTAGAAGATTGGCAAGCCCCAACCACTCAAACCCAAGTTCGTGCATTTCTCGGATTGGCCGGATATTACCGCAAATTCGTAGAAAGATTCTCGAGTATCGCCAGACCCATGACCCAATTGCTGAAGAAGGACAAGAAGTTTGAATGGACAGACAAATGTGAAGCGAGTTTTCAAGAACTCAAGGGGAGATTGATATCAGCCCCAATCTTGATCATGCCGGATATCACGAAGCCCTTCGATGTGTATTGTGACGCATCCAAGATTGGTCTCGGATGTGTGCTAATGCAAGAAGGCAAAGTTATATCTTATCTATCTCGACAATTGAAGCAACACGAGCAAAACTATCCAACCCATGACCTCGAACTTCATGCAGTAGTCCTATCCCTGAAGACATGGAGACATTACCTAATGGGAAACCGTTGTGAGATTTATTCGGATCACAAGAGCCTAAAGTATATATTCACTCAGAAGGAGTTGAATATGAGGGAGAGAAGATGGATTGAGCTAATCAAAGATTACGACCTGGACATTCACTATCACCCTGGTAAAGCCAACGTGGTAGCCGATGCCCTTAGCAGATTGTCGTGCCGCTTGAACTCCATGATTTTGAAGGAGCAACCAAGTTTGCACAAGGAGATGGAAGATTTTAGAATGGAATTAGTAAGTGAAGGATTTTTGGCTAGCATAGAACTTCAGCCCACTTTGATCAGTCAGATTAAAGAGGCGCAGAAGGGAAATGCCGGTATCGACGGAATCAAGCGTCGTATCGATGCGGCAAAAGTACCGGATTCACCGAGGACGAAGAAGGAGTTCTGTGGTACAAAGGACGCCTTTGTGTACCAGCAGATTCGGAGTTGAAAGAAGTTATCTTGAAGGAGGCTCATGATACTCTTTATTCTATCCATCCCGGAGGAACTAAGATGTATCAAGATTTAAAAGAGCAATTTTGGTGGCATAAGATGAAGCGAGAAATCGGAAGCTATATTTCCAAGTGTGATATATGTCAACGAGTCAAGGCAGGACATCAAAGACCCGCTGGATTGTTGCAAACTTTTAAAATTCCGGAATGGAAATGGGATTCTGTAGGAATGGACTTCATCACTGGACTACCTACTTCTAGTAGGGGAAGTGACTCTATCTGGGTCATAGTGGACAGATTGTCCAAAGTCGCCCATTTCTTGCCCGTTAAAACCACCTATCAGAGTTCGAAGCTAGCGGAGTTGTACATCGCTATCAAAGTGTCGCCATTGAAGGGAATGCAGTGTTTCCAACTCAAAGGAAAGTTAGCCCCCAGATATATCGGACCTTTCAAAATTCTGAACCGTCGAGGAGAAGTATCGTATAAATAGGAACTACCTGAAGAGATGTCAGCTTTGCACAATGTGTTCCATATCTCGTTACTTCGCAAGTGTCTCGAAGTCCCCGAGAAGACAGCAGTGTTCAAGAATATCGATCACCGGACCATAGAGATCAACAATGACCCGACCTATCCCGAAGTACCCATCCGCATTTTGGAAGAAGCTTTTCGAACTACCCGAACCCGAAGCATCAAGTTTCTCATGATTCAATGGAGCAACCACACAGAAGAGGAAGCTACCTTGGAGCGCGAAGATCACATCAGGACGGAGTTTCCCGATCTCTTCAAATCCTAGGTAATCGTTTCGTCCTTTTTCAAATCTCGGGACGAGATTTTTTTTAAGGGGGAAAGGTTTGTAACATCCCAAAAATACTAAGCTTGGATCATCAAATTCTAACCATCAAAATTAGGGTTAACAAAAACTTTTCTAAATGAAATCATGAATGCATGCATATGTGTATGCATGGATTTTGAAATCCTTTAAAACCACCTTGTTTGTTTGTTCCATTGCTTGTAAAATGTTTCTTAGGTGAAACAAACATCATCTAAAACATTTCCCACACTTTTCCTAAAGACAAGTAAATCAAAACACATATATGAAATGAATGGTCATTTTGACCAATTTAACTCACATGCCTACTTTGGCTGTCTCAAACTTTCAGAACCTAACAGAAAACTTTCTGGATCTTTGCACCCCTTGAATGTACTCATAACAAGGTATCAAGGCCCACTTTGTGATCATCCAGAAACTTTCAAATGCATAGTTTAAATGACAATTCAAAATTGAATCTTTATCATATGGGAAGATCCCACTTTTTCAAAAACTACTCCAACACGCTCAATTTTCAAAATCCAAGCATCTGCAGACTCACCAGCACCAATCTAGAAAACCCACCAAAAATCATTTCAAAATTCAAAACTTGATTTCATGCGGCCATTTCATCAAACAGGTTGCAGACACAAATCAAACAAACATCCAACACTATTGTGAGCAGTGATTCTTGCCTAACTGGTGCCTCATTTAGCTCACACACAACCCAGTAGATCATCTAGGAAGATTAGCCAGGCACTAGCACCACTGTGAGCTTGCCATTGTCAAAAATGGTGAATAGCCGAGCACCCCCTTGTCACCCCATTGTGGACAGCAAGCTAGGAGTAGCAGCAAGCCTAGCCAGCATGTTCGGGAGGCATCCCACCGTACACCGCCACTACATGTCCCAGCCGCGAGCGTTGCCAAGCCCTGGACCACGCGCACAAGCCGCGCCCAGACCATGCCGAGCGTGCGCCAGAGCGCCACCCTCGACCATCACCCACAGACCGCGCGCCGCCCTCGCCGCGTGCATACACAATCCCCACCGACCCAGGAGACCGCTAGACATCCCGTTGCCCGCCTTGCATACAGACCACCGCCGTCGAAGACGCCGCCTCTGCAGTAGCACCGCCCGTTCCAGACCAAACCACACCGCCCCATGCCTCGAGACCATGTCGTTGAGCATCGCCAGGAGACACCGCACCGTCCCCTACCCTTGCCCATGCCTTTATCCGCCTGTAACCTCGCCCCCGACGAGCTCACCGTGCGCCCCGACGATCCCCTCGCTCGAATATAAATAGAGGCCACCCCCGCACGATTTCTTCACACCATCTCACTCCCCTATCCTCACTGATCGTGCCACACCATTCTCAGAGCAAGGCGAGCACCATCTCGCCGGAATTTCACTAGAGCCTGCCGCTGCCGGAAAAGAAGGGAGCCAGCGATTAGAGCCGCCCCAGGAGCTGCCGCGACCACCCCTGAGTTCGCCGTCGTCGACTTCGTCGTTCGCCCGCCTCGCCGACCCTCGCTAGCACCCCGGTGAGCCTCCAGCGACCCTCACTTGCCGCGCTAGGTTTCGTTCTCGCCGGAGTTGTCTCGCGTCGACGATGACTCCCAGCCGTTAGATTAGAACTAGATCGAACGATCCACGTCGCCCCATACCGCTTCGCCCAGCCTCGTGTCACTAACGAGTGGGGACACCCACTTAAGCAGCCCGCGGGGGCACTGCGCTTAGCAGGCCGGCCCAGTAATTTTTCCCGTGCAGCCCAGTTATTCAAATTAAACTTTTCTATTTCAATTCAAACACACTTCTGTACCCAACTTCAAAAATCAACCCAGATCGATTCAGTGCACCAAATTGAATGAAACCAATTTTGTTGGAAAGGTCTGTGAATGCTGAATCCAAGCCCGTTGGATTCAAGTCATTTGGATCTATAGATCACCCATGGTAAAAATAACAAGGCAGAAGCTTTTCTGCATTCAAACATTTTTCAAATTTAAACCATAATAGCTTTTGAGTTGATTCCAACTCTCAAAAATCACATTTAACCATACCTTTCAAAATATATAAAAATATATAGGTTTACTTGCAGAAATAATGTTCAAGTAATAAAAGGATGCTACATAAGCATTTCTAGCCAATTTAATTACTTAAAATAAAAGGGTAAAACCTTATTAAATTGTGACACCACTTTAAATCACATTCCCATGGACTACAATATGTGGTGATGACATGTGTCAACATGATCCCATGTTGGGTTTGGAGAATATTAAATCTTAAGTAGTTTTTCAATGAGTAGAAATTACTTTTCTAAAAATAAAAGGAAGTAAACCAAGTCTTAACCTTGTAATGTTAGAGATGATGCTAGATCATCCATAGGACCCTTGTGTGTGATGATTGCAAGTAGTTAAGTATTGTTTGGTGATTGTGTAGCTCGTATTTATTCATAGACGCTAGTACCGACCAAGGATACGAGGAGGAAGGAGGATACTACGAAGAAGAAGCCGAGGAGAACTTCAACCACTGCTCTGCACAAGGCAAGCCTAATGCTATTAGTTGATTGTTCAAGCTAGTAACCTTGCAAGTTAACACTTGCCATTTAGCAAGCTTATACTGATAGTGTGCAAGCTGAGACTATACCTATGCAAGCCCATACTTGTTACTATGCCTTAAGCATATGTGATCATACCCATTTGATAAACCAATCCTAGTTTTATGTGCAAGCTTCTTACTTTATTTATTTATCAAAGCTTACTTAGAGTTTACTTAAGTGACTGGTAGATATTGGAAAGATGCTAAAGGTTACATAAAGAGCATAAAATCTGGCCTAAGTTAGAAACCTTGGCATCGGCCTGAGACATAAGGTTGTACTTAGTTAAAACTCCACTAGTTACCACCCCTCATCATTACTACCCCCACCTGTAGATGCTAGTGCTAAGCATAAAACTTGATCAACTTTAGATGGGAATACTTGGTGGAAAAATGGTTATGAAAACCTTGGAATGATGGATCATTCTATTGAAATGCTTTGGGCATGTGTTTCCAAACACTTGAGAATTTTGGTGATAAAAATATTGAGGCATGAGCCTTAGCCCTTTATAAAACTGATGGTTGTCTGGATGCGATACCATTCCAATTTTATCGTACAACCACAATACCCGAATATTGGGTAGGGCTTGACTGGAAACTTATATTCCTTAGTATTAGTTCCCTCACGGCCAAGGTCTGAGCTGAGGCTACCTTGTGAAGATTGTCCACTGCAGCAGTACCCAAGATGAGCTTGGTCATGGTTGGGAGGCCAAACTCACAGGAGAGGTGCTTATACTAGGCGTGTAATCGAAAGGTTAGGATTGATTATCCGTGACATCGAGTATGGTGAATTCAGGATTTGTTCTGACGGATGTATCGAATGTTGTGGTGAAAGTGTAAAATCTCTGCAGAGTGTCAAACTATTCGAATAGCGTCTCATGATTATGGACAGTTAGATGGCCATCTTGTTCCCTCGTCGAGACTTTTCAAAATGACCTGAGATGAATTGAGACTTTGACTTGACAACAGAGTTGTGATATGAAATACAAGTTCCTTTTAGGATTTATAAAATTGTGACTAGCTTTAGAGCTTAGTAGAGATAAATCGGCTTTTGCAAAACAACCCTAGAGCCTAGTGTCCTATTATCCCAAAAACCCTTTACCTATTAGTATTAGTTTGCAGTACTTAAAGAGTACTCATGGCTTTGTCTGGCTATTCCCATGGCGGACTATGAAGAGGAGTACCGGAAGATGGACCCGGAAGGTTACGACAACTAGGATCATCTCCCATCACGGCATTGCTGTGACCCCGAAGATGGAGCTTCGTCTACGCTACCGTTATTGTTACGTATTCCGCTGCTTGATGTTGTATTAAGAACTGGATCATGAGATCCCTATTTGTGTAAGAACTTATGTATCATTTGTAATGGATGATGTACTATGGTATCCAATTCTGTTATGTCTCGCAAAAATGGTAATCCTGGGATTGCGATGTATGGCATAACAGGCATCTAGGATTGAAAAATCCGGGTGTTGACAATGTCCATCACACAATTCTCCTAATGATATAATCTTATTGTTAATAATATCTCGATGTTCACGATCAAGAAACCATGATCATCTATTAACCAACAAGCTAGTATTACAAAGAGGCTTTACTAGGGACTCTAACAAGTTTACAAATCACATAAGTATTAATGTTTCCGATTAATAAAGTTATAGCATGAATGTAAACATTTATCATAAACACAAATATATAATAATAACTACTTTTATTATTGCCTCTTGCGCATATCTCCAACACTTTTGTGTATTTCCTCCTGTGTTCTTCCTATCACACTCCTCCATAGAATTAGTGTCTTTGGTGGGATTTGTGGAAGACGGAATGTGGAACTTCTTGTGTTCTTTTCATTGCATTAGTTGCATTGCTTTGAGTTCTCCTTGAGGATTCGATTGGGTGAAAGTGAAAAGATTTTATTCTTGTGTTCTTGGAATCCTAGACGACTCTTTATGGTGCTGTGGATTTCTTTGAGCCTCTAATTAAGTTGTGGATATTTTATCAAGCGTGTGGCCTTGGTGGCAATTACTTTTGAACCTCAAATTAACTTATGGAATTGCCCCAAGCTCTTGTGCTGGTTTGGTAACCGCACTCATGTGTCCGATAGTGGATCGAGGTGCCCACCTTGGTGCTGCGCATACAGGAGAATAAGATGAGCCTTTGTGGCATTAGGGAGTGGCGTGCATTCGCATCTTGAGAAGAGCCTTTGTGGTGTTTGGTGTGCATCGAGCAACCACTTCTCAAGGTGATCCTTGTGTGGCATTCAGAGAGCATTATGCTGCCGCACTTGTCCAATGAATACATACTTTCCTTAATAATAAAGAAACTTCGGGAATACATATCCGTGTCTCCATTATGGTTATTTCTATACCCGAGCTCTTTTTACTTATGCACCTTATATTGTGATAGCATTCTTGCTTGAAGTAATATATCTTGCCAGCGGCAGAGGTAAAAAAGTTGGATTAGGTGTACAGAGTTAAGAGGATTAACATTTACTAGTTAATTATGTGATTAACTTAGAGTTTGACCAATGTTTTAGTACAAATATATATAAGACCTGCATATAGTTTACCTTCTTCCCCAAAATAATGAGGTATAGAATGTACACCCATGCCCTTAAGTGGCTCCGTCCATGTATCTTGCTATCACCTTGTTGCTTGTCTTACTTAGCGTAAGTTGTTGGCACACATAGATGAACCTTTGTATATTTAGGTTTTGTGCTTGCTAATTTAAAGGCTAGTTTTATTTCGCATTTATTAGAACCAAAAGAGTAATAGTTTTAAAACTCCTATTGACCCTCTTTAGGTGACATCCATGTCCTTTCACCTTGTATATGGTAGATGAAAAGAGTATATTTGTAAAGTTTGGTCCACTAGTTTAGAAGAGACGTGGAGGTGAGAGGGGGTAGTCCATGGTCCATAAATCCATGATGAGCTAGCTCATTATTTCCTCCATCCAATGGGCTTCTTTGTTCATGGGCTTCACCTTGACTTTCTCTTCAATTTCTTCTCTTTATTTCGAATTTATTGCCATTGGAAATTATTTTTAAAAATACTTATCAAGACAAATATATCATTACGGTTTTCAAGTTTCCGACTGAAATATTTGAATGATAATATATTCAAAGTTTTAAAATATTATTAAAGTTATGTCCAAAATGCCACTTATTTCTTAACCGGATGAGAGTTGTTGACAGACACAAGTGACTCGGATGTTCGAAATACTACGTCTTTTGTAATATTTGACCCTTTTTTACTATTTTAAGGGCATGTCAACTATTTGTCCTTTAGTATCGAAGTAAAACTAAACATGACACGAAAATCATTCTGATACATGCGAGATAGAGGGATCGGACGGCCGGCAAAGCTAAATGATAGTGAATTAAAAATCAAATATTGTAGCTACAAGCTAGTATTGTTAGTTAGCTTCAATTGATGAATTTCAGGTACAAATGGCCATTGGCATAGAAATCTGTATAGCATAATCAGTTGTAAAGATGAGCTCGAATATGCAACACCATGTAAGCGTGCATAGTATTGTCGCTAGCTCAATGAGAACGTCAATTTGGAGCCCGTCCACTATGGTGGATTTTATTTTATTTTCTTTCAAAAAAATTCAAATTTGAAGATTTAGAAAAATCTACAAAATACCAGGATGGAGATAATTTTTTATAATACACGCTTGCAAAAATTTATGTAAAAAAATAATTTGGATTTAAGCCTCAGAAAAAAGATAAATTTAATTTCAGATCTAGTTGTGAACAGTGTAATTTTTGAATGGGCTTCCGTCTACCTAAATTTGTCATATTTTTTTGGTTGTGCCCGAAATACAATGTATTTTTCGTTGAAAATTTACAGGATTATATTTCATACTGTTCGCTACATGTAGGTAACTTTTTTTTTGAAAATATTTTATGATTTTTGAAAAAATCAAAAACAGGCTCTAGTGAGCCCGTCCTCTGAATCAATTTTCCGCCTGCTTACAAGTTTTAGAACCAATATCAGGATAACACAAATAGATGTTGAACCTTGAGAGTCAAGAACGAATTAGAAAAAATATGAAGAAGTCTGAAGCTGGAGGTCGCTGTAAAAAACTGGAGTTCCGCTATTTGATCTTGATGTTGAGGGGTCTGTAATAGATGGTAGTATCCCCTCTGAGGGTGTTCTGTTGTGAAACTGGCGTGTTACTTCGTTTTCTTTGCAAAAGCTAGGGGAGTATAAAAAGGTCTTATGCTGCTGTGTGCGATCGAATATTGGTTTCAATTTAATAAAATCAGGGGTTTATTCCCTCAAGTCGAAAAAAGCATAACCAGTTGCAAAGATGAGCTCGAGTAGGTAACACCATGTAAGCGCGCGTAGTATTGTCACTAGCTCAATACATATCCTGTGTACATTTTGTATAGAACCAATATATCAGCATAATACAAATATAGATGTTTTCTACTACGGGCTAGGTAGCCTTCCTTCAATTCCAAAGCCTGAGGCTTGGAATCTTCCTCCTCCGAGCCACTCTGAGCCCAGCTCATTGATACAGCTTCGCGGCATAGGATCTAACTCCTCTGTGCCACTTTACAATGCTCTCGCTAGCTAGGCGTGCCCGCCGTTGGTCGGCTTGGCCCTTGTACATGACGGAGCACCTCTAGTGTTGATCCGTATATATAAGGCCGGCATCCTAGCTTAGCTTCATCGACCATCACTTCACCTCCATCTCCGGCTTGTTAGCTGGCAGTACTACCTGATCGCCGGCGAGCGCGGGTTCACCGAGCGTGCCGACCGAGCTAGCAAGATGGCGTACAACATGTCGATCGGGTACGCGCCGCTCGAGCCGGTGGCGCCGGACTGGCTGAACAAGGGTGACAACGCATGGCAGATGATCTCGGCGACGCTGGTGGGCATGCAGAGCGTGCCTGGCCTAGTCATCCTCTACGGGAGCATCGTGAAGAAGAAGTGGGCCGTCAACTCCGCGTTCATGGCGCTCTACGCCTTCGCCGCCGTATGGCTGTGCTGGGTCACCTGGGCCTACAACATGTCCTTCGGCCACAAGCTGTTCCCGTTCTGGGGCAAAGCCCGGCCGGCGCTGGGGCAGAGCTTCCTCATCGCGCAGGCGGTGCTCCCACAGTCGACGCAGTTCCACCAGGACGGCACCGTCGAGACGGCCTGGATCAACCCGGCGTACCCCATGGCCTCCATGGTATACTTCCAGTGCGTGTTCGCCGCCATCACGCTCATCCTCCTCGCCGGCTCGCTGCTCGGCCGCATGAACATCAAGGCCTGGATGATCTTCGTCCCGCTCTGGCTCACCTTCTCCTACACCGTCGGCGCCTTCTCCCTCTGGGGCGGCGGCTTCCTCTTCCACTGGGGCGTCATGGACTACTCCGGCGGATACGTCATCCACCTCTCCTCTGGCATCGCCGGGTTCACCGCCGCGTACTGGGTTGGGCCGAGGTCCACCAAGGACAGGGAGAGGTTCCCACCCAACAACGTTCTGCTCATGCTCACCGGCGCCGGTCTGCTCTGGATGGGCTGGGCCGGGTTCAACGGCGGTGACCCCTACTCCGCCAACATCGACTCATCCCTCGCCGTGCTCAACACCAACATCTGCGCCGCCACCAGCCTCCTGGTCTGGACCTGCCTAGACGTGATCTTCTTCAAGAAGCCCTCCGTGATCGGCGCCGTACAGGGTATGATCACCGGCCTCGTATGCATCACGCCCGGCGCCGGTCTGGTTCAGGGATGGGCGGCGATAGTGATGGGAATCCTGTCCGGCAGCATCCCGTGGTTCACCATGATGGTCGTGCACAAGCGCTCCAAGCTGCTGCAGCACGTCGACGACACCCTGGGCGTGTTCCACACCCACGCCGTCGCGGGCTTCCTCGGAGGCGCGACCACGGGGCTCTTCGCGGAGCCGGTGCTGTGCACCCTGTTCGTGCCCGTGAGCAACTCCCGCGGCGCCTTCTACGGCGGCACCGGCGGCATGCAATTCCTCAAGCAGGTGGTGGGCGCCCTCTTTATCATCTGCTGGAACATCGTGGCCACCAGCATCATCTGCCTCGTCGTCCGCCTGATCGTGCCACTGCGGATGCCCGAGGAGGAGCTCGCCATCGGGGACGACGCCGTGCACGGGGAGGAGGCCTACGCGCTCTGGGGAGACGGCGAGAAATACGACTCCAGCAAGCACGGGTGGTACTCCGACAACGAAGGCACCCAGGCGCGAAACAAGGCACCCAGCGGCGTCACGCAGAACGTCTGACCGGCAAGGTCGGAGTTTGGTTTGACGACATGCATCACGGCTGCGCATGCATGTGGACGTCCGTGTGCTGTCGAATAATGTGGTGCTACGCATGTGTAAGCAAGGTGTTGACGACACACTGCTTTTGTAAGTGTAGCATCACTCTTTGATTGTTTGAGAATTATACAAGATTTTACTTTGAGATACAGTTTTATCTGTTTATTTGTATTGCAATGCTACTTCTCTATTCTGCCTTTTTTCGATTGGAATGTTTAATCAAAAATGATGTGGATTCCCGGGATGATTGACCGTCCGGGTTGCCATTGAACATCGCACACTTCCCCCACCCCCTCCCACTCCCTCGTGGATGTTGTTCTACCACACGTCGTGGGCCCATCCGTGTTCCTTTCTTCTTATCTCTCAACCTTATCCTCTCTTCCTTCAACATGGCCCTATAACTAGATCTCATGTCGTCGGCAACCTCCACCGTCACGATTAACCATGCCATCACACGTGCTTTCTCGCCGAAATGGTGCATAGTGCCGACATGCTCCTCCCCTGTCGGCAAATTGCGCATCCATGTGCCGCCTCTGGCTCCATGCACGTGAGCATGCCATGGATCCCTCTCCCTCCACACGTCCAGTACTCATCGGTGCGGGGTGGTGGAGCTGCCCACACAGTGGTGGTCTTGCTCCCTGAAAGAACATTTCTTAATCCCTAGTGTTTTGTGTGTTAGATAACAATACCAAGGATCATTCAATGTGTGTTGAAGTGTTGCAGCTCAGAACTCTGCCTTTGGGGGCGGATAATCCGGCCCCACCAGGGGCGGATAATCCGCCCCTCCCTCTGCCCAAGCAAGCGCAAGCCCCAGAAGGGGGGGCGGAACATTGGCCGGACTTTCCGCCAGCCGATAATCCGCCTCCTGCCATCGCCAAGGCGCAAGCCCGAGAGAGGAGTTTTGGCGGACTTTCCGCCTCGCCGGATAATCCGCCCCAAGATCTTCTCCAAGTTTCCAAGGCGCAAGCCCAGAGGGGCGAGTTTCCCGGAGAATCCGCCTTAGGCGGAGTTTTCGAGGCGGATAATCCGCCCAAGTGGGGCGGATAATCCGCCCAAAGTTGTGCAACGGATCTAGGGAGGGGTATTTAAGCCAGCAATCCCTCCTGCCGAACTCTTGATTCATCTCGAAAAAGAATGATCGGATCTCAAAACTTCATACAAGAGTGCTCCACCTAGATCCATCCAAAGGCCCCATCCCTTTGGGAATCAAGGAGGAGAACTCGACCTTCATCATCGAATCAAGCGCTTCATCTCCTCTCCATTCATTTGGAGAACCTCCGATCTAGTATTTCTTGCAAAGATCTAGATCCTTGTTTTTGTTTATATTGATAAACCTTGTTTTGTGACAGCTTGTTGTCATCCCGGAGCCCCAATTCAGTTGTGGGTGTGTGCCCCGATAGTGTTGTAAAAGGCACCGGTTCCCGCCTCGAAGGGATCCAATAGTGGAGAAGGTGGATCAGGCCTCTCGTGGCGAGATCCATCGGAGAATAGGGTGAGGCCTATTGTGGCGTGGTGGTCTTAGAACCGCCCACCCCTCCAACGCAGATGTACTTCCCTTAACAAGGAAGGAACTGCGGTAAAACAAATCCCTGTGTCTCCGCGTGCTCCACTACGGTTTCCTCGCTCCTCTTTTACGTGCTTAGTAGTTAGGGTTACATATAGGAAATTCTCGTAGTTGCATATCTAGAGAATTTACTTTGTGTCAAGCCTAAAATTGAATAAGTATTAAAAAATTGGTTAACACCTATTCACCCCCTCTAGGTGCCCATACGATCCATTTCAATTGGTATCAGAGCCTCGGCTCTTATTTCGGGCTTAACCCTAAGAGAAGTATGGGTTCCAAGGGAGATGGGAGTGATGCTCAGGAGGTAGTCACCATGAGCGATCTCAAGACGTTGGAAACAACCTTGGTGAGTTCTATGGAGGCTAAGATGGAAGAGATCGTCAATTGATAATGCGTCTCCACATCCGCATGACATCACCTCCATCTAACTCGAGGATACCACTCCGCAATCCAAGGAAACGGGTAAAACTGTTTCCAAAGATAACGAAGTGGTAGGTGATGATACAAGTAAGAGCTCCTCCTCGAAAAAGGATAGCGGTAAGGATGGATACAATGAGGTTTCTCATGTGTATTCCCCTGATCCGCCTATTCCTCACCCACATATACATAATAGGGGTGATCCACCCAAACTGTCATCTTCTACTTTCTCTCAATGGCAATTTTTGATGAAATCTCATGTGTGCAGTTCCTCCATAGAGTTGTGGAAGATCATCGAAAATGGTCTTCACGTTGGAAATCCTAACAATCTCACAAGGAGAGAAGTGGTCGATAGCCAACTCAATGCTACGGATCTACACATGATATAGCTTGGTGTGGGAGATAAAGACATGCCACACATTCAGCATCTTAGCACAGCTAAAGAAGCTTGGGATGCTCTCACCGAGCTCTTCATCGGAAATGAAAGTATGAGAAGGAATAGATATGATGCCTTGAGCAATGAAGTCAAGGATTTTATATCTTTGGATGGAGAAGACCACGAGGACATGTATAGGAGGCTCAAGGCAATAGCTACTACCTTGAAACCACGGCAGCTCATGTTGATGATGCTTGGATCAAGCGCCAAGTATGTCGGTGCTCTTATGCCATTTGAGCCCTGATTTGAAAAGCCTCCAAGGTAGGCATAATTATCACCTCATGTCATCCAATGAGGTAATGCAAGAAATGGCCGCATTCAAAGTGGCTGCCAAGAATGCCGAAGATGCTCGTGCTCGAGCTATGGGGATGCAAAAGGGGGTCAACATGGCTTTGAAGACTAGTGTGATTGATCATGATGAATATGCGGTAGAAGGCCTGGACTGTCCCGAAGATATAAAAAGGATCCACGGACAATACTTGGCTCTTTATGCAAGAAACTTTTGGAAAGATCCAGCCAAGGCTAAAGCTGAACTAGATCGCAAAAGTGAAGCCTATGGAAGAAAAGAAAATGGTCCCAAGCTGAGAACATGCTTTAATTGTGGTGACCGGTTGCACTTCGTAGCTGAGTGTCCATATCAAAGTAGAGAGGATAATGGAGGAAGACTCATTTTCAAGGACAAATCAAAAGCTCCACGTAAGAAACAGTTTGTAAAGAAAAATGCTCCTTTCAAGAAGCAACCAAAGATTGTTCTAGTAGCTCAAGAAGAATATTCATCGGGGAGTGAAGATGAGGACGAGGACGATAGCTCTCAAGAGGTAGCTGCTATAGCCACCACATATACATCAACATCACTCTTCGACTCTCCAAACGAAAACATCATCAACAAGAATCCTACTTGTCTCATGGCAAGAAGCTCCGAGGTAACTTCTTCTAACTCTTCCTTTCCCAAGGCTATGATAGACATGGATGATCCTGCTAGTCTTAAGGTTAAAGAAGAGATTATTGCCTTGGATTATTTCTATACTAACTTGCAAGGTGAGCACAAAGTTCGTTTTGAGGCTCTTATGGATTAGTTGGCCCAAAACGAAGCACTCCTCGAAGAAAAGGGCAGAATTGAAAGGGAGGATGCAATGGAAATTGCATCCCTAAAAAATGCTCTTGAAGAAGAAGAAGCTCGGGTCTCTCTTGAAGAGAGGCTTGAGTCTATGGAAGAGTCACATGAAGAAATTGTGACTAAACTCGTTAAGGAACGTGACAATGCGGTCACCAAGGCAAAGAAGTTAAAGAAGGAAAGGATTGACTTTGGGGCTGCTCATGATAGACTCTCCGAGGAATTGGAGAAACTTGACAATGCTCACAAGGCGTTGAAAAACGAGTTCTCTATCCTCAATGAGTCACATGATCAGCTTCAAAGTCGATTGGCCGAATATGATACTCCTAGCTCGTCCAACTCAACATATAGTAACAAGAAAAATGCTAATGTGGAAAAGGAGTGATCAAGGACATCACTACAAAGGACAAAGGTGTTTGATGAAGTCCTTGACAAGCAAAGGTCAAATCATGGTAGAGAGGGACTTGGGTATGTCACCAAGTCCAAGAAGAAGAAAACCAAGAAGAACAAGACCAAGAATGTGCAATTAAAGACAAGCATTTGAGAAGGTTGTCACAAAAGACAAGACTAATAATATTGGTTTTGGGGTCTCACAATCCGAATTATGAACTCTTTTGTGATGATTATGGTGATGTTTATGCTTATTATGTTGGTCCTTTTGATGAATATATTGCTTGGTCTATTTGGGTCCCAAAGACCCTTGTTACTAACATGAAAGGACCCATTGAAAAATGGGTACCTAAAACCAAGAAGTAATTTTCTTGCAGGGTTATGCTTCCGGTGGGTTGAAATGGGTCTTTGGATAGTGGCTGCACTAGTCATATGACCAAGCAAGGAGATCATCACGGAGATGCCCAAATATTGATAATATCACGTCTCCTATGGTGATAAGTCTAAATCTCGGTATTGGGTCTTGGCAAGGTTGTGGTTGCCACGATATCTCTCTCTCGTGGACGTCATGCTTGTTGAGACCCTTGGCTACAATCTTCTTTCTAATCGTGCCCTTGGCAAGATGGGTTTTTGTTTTTATCGATGATGATTTGGTGGTACTCTTATGGAGCAAGTCTCTAAAGGTCGCTTTCGTTGGATACGCCGAAAATGACCGTATGTGGTGGACTTCTCGGGAAAACCACTTCGGTCCGATGTGTCTATTCGAAAGGCCGACGTAATGGCTATGGCATCGCCGTTTAGCCCATGTCAACATGAGAACTTTGCAAAGTCTCCAAAGGGTGGCCACATTCTTGGACTAAAAGACAATGTCTCTTTGCCAAAGATCGTGTTTGCAGGGCCTGTGTTGAAGGAAAAATGCATGATTCTCCCCACAAGAGGAAGACTATTGTGTCATCGAAGAGGATCTTGGAATTACTCCATGTGGATTTATTTGGACCTCCTTCTCATGCAAGTCTTGGTGGGAAGAAATATTGCTTGGTCATCGTCGATGATTACTCAAGATATACATGGGTATATTTCTTCAAGCTGAAAAGTGAGACTCAACAAACTGTCATCGACTTTGCCAATGAAGTTCAACGTCAACACAATGTTCCCATCTTGGCAATTAGAAGTGACAACGGCACATAATTCAAGAACTACACTTTAAACGAGTTTCTTAGCGAAGAGGGGATTAGACACCAATATTCCGCTGCGTACACCCCTCAACAAAATGGTGTAGCCGAGAGGAAGAACCGGACTTTGATGGATATGGCAAGATCTATGCTAGCTGAATTTAAGTCTCCTTATAATTTTTGGGCTGAAGCCATATCCACTACTTGTCACTCATCAAACCGGCTTTACCTTCAGAAGATCTTGGACAAGACCCCATATGAAATACTTACCGGCAACAAACCCAACATCTCATACTTGTGGTATTCGTGTAAGTGTTTCTTTCTTATTAAAGGTGTTCGTTTGTCAAAATTTGAATCCAAGGCTTTAGAGGGTATATTTGTTGGTTACGGTGCGAATCCCACACTTATAGAGTCTACAACAAGCTCACGGGATTGTTGTAGAATCTTGTAGTGTGGAGTTCGATGAAAATAACGGCTCCTTTGTAGGGCAAGTTGATGTTTGTGATGCGATGTTGAAATACCCCAAGATGCCATAAGAAGAATGGGCGGATTTTTCCGCCCATTGAGGAACCCTTGTGGCGGATCGGGAAGGACAATGCTCCACTCAAGTGGAGCCCTCATCTTCACAAGATCAACAAGCTCCTCGTTGGAGAAAACTCTGCACCAACACCGCAACTGCTGAAGATCATCGTCTCCTGGACAAGATGGTATTCCCGGCGGATTATCCGCCTCTCAAGGGGCGGACAATCCGCACAGCTCCAACTCGTACCAGGGGATCCGAAGGAGAAATCAACATCTCTGATGCTCCTAGGCCGGATTCTCCGGCCCATAGGGACGGATTATCCGGCCATGGCTCTCCAACTCCAGTCAGGCTTTCTCAGGAAGATGGTTCTGGTATTTCATCTCCCAGGCCGGATAGTTCGGCCCCTCCAAGGGGCGGATTATCCGGGCCTGAAGAAAATGTTCAGCAACAATCTTCTGGCAGTACCGGTGACCAAGATCAAGGGCAATGCAGTAATCAAGACAAGGATGCAACAATTGAATCCACTCCTCCGAGAAACAATAAGGATATTGAGGCTCGTCGCAAGGCTCGTGCTGATCGCAACCTTGAACTAAGAGGTCACACTCTTGACAAGGTAGTTGGTGATCTACGATGGGCATCCACTCAAGAGAGCTTGCTAGCTTCTGGATCATCAAGCTCACATTTCCATGGTTGAACCAAAGAAGGTTTTGATGCTCTTGAAGACCCCGATTGGGTTGTTGCAATGCATGAAGAATTAAACAACTTCGAACGCAACAAAGTTTGGAAGCTCGTCGAAAAGCCAAAGGATTGCCGCAATGTTATCGGCACCAAGTGGATCTTCAAGAACAAACAGGATGAAAATGGCATTGTTGTGAGGAATAAAGCACGACTCGTGGCTCAAGGATTCTCTCAAGTAGAAGGAATTGATTTTGGCGAGACCTCGCTCCTGTAGCTCGCCTTGAGTCCATCCGTATCCTTCTTGCATATGCAGCCCATCATAATTTTAAATTACAACAAATGGATGTTAAGAGCGCTTTCCTTAATGGTCCTCTACATGAGTTAGTATCGTCAAGCGGCCCCGGGTTTGAGGACCCCAAATTTCGAACCATGTCTACAAACTCGATAAGGCGCCTATGGCCTTAAACAAGCCCCACGCGTGGTATGAGCACCTTAAAGAGCTTTTGCTAGACCGTGGATTCAATTGGGCAAATAGATCCCACTCTTTTTACTAAGAAGGTCAATGGGGAGCTTTTTGTATGCCAACTTTATGTAGATGACATTATTTTTGGCTCTACTAACCAAGCTTTTAACGATGAATTTTCAAAGCTTATGACTGACAGGTTTGAGATGTCCATGATGGGTGAGCTAAGGTTTTTTCTCGGATTTGAAATAAAACAACTTAGAGAGGGAACCTTTATTAATCAAGCTAAGTACATCCAAGACATGCTTAAAAGGTTCAAGATGACGGATCTCAATGGCGTTGCTACCCCAATGCAAACAAAGTGTCATCTTGAGCTCAGTCCCAAGGGTAAAGATGTGGATCAAAAGGTATACCGATCCATGATCGGCTCTCTCCTTTACCTCTGCGCATCTAGGCCCGATATCGTGTTAAGTGTAGGAGTGTGCAAGGTACCAAGCGCTCCTAAAGAAAGCCACTTAGTGGCGGTCAGCGAATCTTCCGATATTTGGTTCATTCCCCAAATTTTGGGTTATGGTATCCCAAGGGTTCAAGTTTCTCTCGTGTGGTTACACCGATTGATTGGGCTGGTGACAAAGATGATAGGAAATCAACCTCTGGTGCATGCCAATTCTTGGGCAGGTCTCTAGTGTGTTGGTCATCAAAGAAAGCAATTGTATTTCACTCTCAACCGCCGAAGCTGAATATGTTGCTGCTGCAAGTGTTTGTACTCAATTGTTATGGATGAGGCAAACTTTAAAGGAATATGGTGTCAATTGTGACAAAGTGCCTCTTTTATGCGACAATGAAAGTGTTATCAAAATTGCTTACAATCCTGTGCAGCATACAAGAACAAAACATATAGAGATTCGCAACCAGTTTATTCGGGATCATGTTGCTCGTGGAGATATTGCTCTGTCCTTTGTGAGCACGAAGAACCAACTTGCTGATATTTTCACGAAGCCCCTCGATGAAGCACGATTTTGTTATTTGCGGAATGAGCTAAATATCTTAGATTCAAGGAGCTTGGCTTGACTATTCTTGCACACTCACTTGCTCTTATTCATGTATTTGGTTTAGATGCGGGCATAGACATAGGGGGAGTGTGGTCCTAATTGATTGGGCCAACCCTCCCCCGTAATGCCGAAAGCAAGTAAAATCATTTCCCTTAATATCATTTTGTGATATGTGGGTCATCGATGAGCATTGGTTTTGAACTCAAGATACATCTTCGCGTGTCATGCCATGCGATCCAACATGGTGGCTTCGGCCACCGCCCTCTTCCTCGAGAAGAGCTGGTTTTTCATGGGTCTCGTTGGATTTTCTTGCATACCTTTTGTTCTTATGGAAAACACACTCATTTGGCTTTTAGAATAAAACTTCTCTCTTCTTCCTTTTTGGCGTTTCGATGCCAAAGGGGGAGAAATAGTTCTATTAGGTCTCGTGGATTTGCAAGGGTCGGGCACAAGCTCTTCGATTTTAGTCGTTTTTCATTTGCTTGCTTGTGCCTTTTCTAGCGTGAACGTGTTTGCTATTTGTGATTGTTTGTGTAAGACTATGTCGTACTCCACTGTTTGGTACTATGTTTGGTATTCATGGATTTCTGGATTTATCTATCATGGACCCCATGGAATTCTGGAATTATGGAGCATATTTGATGACATATGGATTCATGGAATTATCTATGTATGCCTTGGCTATATATTCCGGTGGTATGTCATTTTTTTTCAAACCTTAAAGTAGTGTTCTACCTAGTGTGTGTATTTGTATTCAAATGCAAATCTTAAATATGCACACATCTAGGGGGAGCGTCTTTCTTTATCTAAGGTGGCACTTGCCGGTTTCATTGCAAATCCTAGTATTGTCATCTAACACCAAAAAGGGGGAGATTGAAAGAACATTTCTTAATCCCTAGTGTTTTGTGTGTTAGATAACAGTACCAAGGATCATTTAATGTGTGTTGAAGTGTTGCAGCTCAGAACTCTGCATTTGGGGGCGGATAATCCGGCCCCACCAGGGGCGGATAATCCGCCCCTCCCTCTGCCCAAGCAAGCGCAAGCCCCAGAAGGGGGGGCGGAACATTGGCCGGATAATCCGCCCCTCCTGCTCATCGCCAAGGCGCAAGCCCCAGAGAGGAGGCGGAGTTTTGGCCGGACTTTCCGGCCTCGCCGGATAATCCGCCCCATAAGGGGGCCGGATAATCCGCCCCCCAAGATCTTCTCCAAGTTTCTCCAAGGCGCAAGCTCCAGAGAGGGGGCGGAGTTTCCCCCGGAGAATCCGCCCTTGGGGCGGAGTTTTCCCGGGGGGCGGATAATCCGCCCCCAAAGTTGTGCAACGGCCAGATCTAGGGAGGGGGTATTTAAGCCAGCAATCCCCTCCCGTAACTCTTGATTCATCTCGAAAAAGAGATCGATCTCAAAACTTCATACAAGAGTGCTCCACCTAGATCCATCCAAAGGCCCCATCCCTTTGGGAATCGAAGGAGGAGAACTCGACCTTCATCATCAGCAATCAAGCGCTTCATCTCCTCTCCATTCATTTGGAGAACCTCCGATCTAGTATTTCTTGCAAAGATCTAGATCCTTGTTTTTGTTTATATTGATAAACCTTGTTTTGTGACTTGTTGTCATCCCGGGAGCCCCCAATTCAGTTGTGGGTGTGTGCCCCGATAGTGTTGTAAAAGGCACCGGTTCCCGCCTCGAAGGGATCCAATAGTGGAGAAAGTGGATCAGGCCTCTCGTGGCGAGATCCATCGGAGAATAGGGTGAGGCCTATTGTGGCGTGGTGGTCTTAGAACCGCCCACCCCTCCAACGCAGATGTACTTCCCTTAACAAGGAAGGAACTGCGGTAAAACAAATCCCTGTGTCTCTGCGTGCTCCACTACGGTTTCCTCGCTCCTCTTTTACGTGCTTAGTAGTTAGGGTTACATATAGGTAAATTCTCGTAGTTGCATATCTAGAGAATTTACTTTGTGTCAAGCCTAAAATTGAAAAAGTATTATAAAATTGGTTAGCACCTATTCACCCCCCCCCCCCCTCTAGGTGCCCATACGATCCATTTCACTCCCGTCGATCGACATTGTTTGCAATGCACTGCAATAGTACATTTTTACTATAATCATTCTGTGTTTTTTGCTACAATAGTGCAAAGTTTTTTGCTAGGATGTCTCCTTTGAAGTCAGGTTTGCTATAGTTTTTGAATGTTTTTGCTACGACAATTTCATAGTTTTGCTATAATAGCACAAAGTTTTTGCTGCGAGACCTCTTGCAAGGTTTTTGGCGAAGTCAGGTTTGCTATAGTTGCTGATTTTTTTGCTATAGATATTTTAGTGGTTTTACTATAATAGCGCGAAGTTTTTGTTACAAGATCTCCAGCGAGGACGTGGTCTATATTTTTCTTTCCATTTTGATGGGTGAATTTTTCTGCTACACAGTAGAAAAAACGGGATTGTGTGTGAGGGAGAGGGGATGGTTTGCCACCAGGACCCAGGGGATTGGAAGTTTTTTATCCCAGGGGCCGGCATAGTAGTGTCCATGTTTAATACAAAAGTTGATTTACAAAGACTTATTTCTCATTCTCTTCAATGTCCACCGGAAGGAATATTCTCGGACTTATTTCTCATTCTCTTCAATGTCCACCGGAAGGAATATTCTCGTCCTTGCGTGATCGTGGCAATTCTTAGCAGTGATCTAGAATAGTTTCTTTACCCCCTCTATTTTTATTTATATCTCATGTGTTTTGCAAAATTTACTTGTAAGACCGCAACCAAAAGTTGGTATAATGTCCTAGACCTCCAGTGTTTTTGTACTCTCTCCTTTTAAAAATACTTGATGTGATAATTTAACTAAAATCACGTCAAGCATTTTGGAATAGAACGACTATCTAGTTGTCTTATCTCTCTGTCGATCTTAACCCCTTCCATCCATGGTGTCGCCTCACCCGGCTCCCCTTCCCTAGTACATGTCACCACCTCCACCTCCTTGGGAGCCATGGTCACTAGTGGAAACGAGGCCTCTAACACCGGTTCGTAGAGGCTTGGGGGTTCGGTGTTAGAGGCCCCCCTCCTTTAACAGTGGTTCTTATAAGGGTGGCGCACGTGGGGCTGCCGCAACGCTCAGCCCCCCTCCCCCCGGTATTAAAGGTTCTCTGTCACGGCAGGAAAACGACATAAATCTCTGACAGACAGTTTGCCCCTGCTTAAGGCGTAGCAACCCAGGGGACGGGGAGGGGGAATCGATCGGGAGAGGTATACACATACATCGTCGGTACATGCGAGTACATGAATAATTAAGCAACTATTATTATACACAAACATCGTCATTGTGGTATTCTCCGTACACGTTAACATCTCCGTCCATGTTCATTTTGGTGGATATTTAAAGAGTTCTCCACCAGACGTGATGACCTCATCAAGTATGAACCCCGACAATTTCTCTTGAATGGCTCGTATGCGGTCAAATGGTAGGAGTTGGTCCCGCATCCGTTCGATCTAAATATATATGAAGAATGAGGTCAATATATATATATATATATAATTCAACACAACCGATGGTAATAAAATAATGTTGTGTACTTTGTTTACTATGGCCAAACCCTACAACAATATATATACATCGCACGGTCGGGTGTGCGGGGATGCGTGCGGCTGGCGGTGCTAGGGCCAAACCCTACAACAATATATATACATCGCACGGTCGGGTGTGCGGGGATGCGTGCGGCTGGCGGCGCTAGGACCAAACCCTACAACAATATATATACATCGCACGGTCGGTTGGACGGCAGCTCCAACATCACCATTAGGATATAATGTACATATTAAGATATAATGCACCATTAGGATATAATGTACATATGTATATATATACAAACAAAATACATACAATTACACACACACAAACATTTATATACATTTATATATACAATATATACATATATGCACCATTTATATATACAAACATACAATATAAAACAAAATACATATAATAGATACAATATATACATATATGCACCATTTATATACATATAATACATACAAATAATTAAAACAAATAAAACATATATACACACAAATAATAATATAAATCCAATACACACACACATATATATATGCATGCATGGAGCTCACCGCCGGCAAACTCGATGGGGGTGGCCGACATGGGGGTGGCGGCGAGTGGACGGGTGTGGCGGCAACGGGCGGCAGGCGTGGCGGTCATGGGAGACGGCGGCGGCGCAGACGGCTCCCAGCAGTGGACGGCCTGCGTGGGCGGGACGTGGCGGCGCAGCGGCGGCGCGACGGGCGGCGGCGAGTGGACAAAGGCGTGGGCGGCAGCAGCGAGCAGCCTGCCGGCATTCTTCTCTATGCGCACTCATATGCTTCTTCCTCTGTTCGATCGATCTGGCTGGGGGAAGAGGAAGAGAAAGTCGCGCTGCGTTATAACACACCCCTTTAACACCGGTTCCAGCCACGAACCGGTGTTAAAGGTTCGTTGGCCTCAAGATTTCCCTTTAACACGGTTCCAATGAAATCGGTGTTAAAGGTACAAGAAATAAATGCCCCCCTTTAACACCGATTCGTGGCTGGAACCGGTGTTAAATGGGGGGCATTTATTTCGTACATTAAAGGGGTGGGGGCTTTTTTTAATTCAAAAAATAGGATAGAATTTATAAAATTCATATCTTTTTCATTTCAACTCAAAAAAATACGAATAATATATCATAATTTTCAGAAAAATAAGATCTATCCATTCATATAAAAACATTTTATAGTTACTGTAGATGAAAATTTTCAAAATGATTAAAACACTTACATATAAATTTTGATTATTCAATTAAAACAAAAATAAAATAGTCAAACCCTAAAACTTTGAACATAAGAAATATTAAGCATCTAAAAAGGAATCTAACCCTATTTTATTAGAGCAAATCATATTTTATTTTGTATTAACATTTTTGAATCGTTTGGATATTTAAATGTCGCATCTTTTGTATACTTTGGAATCTGACAAAACCTCGCTACTTGCATTGGATTTTTGATAAAATAGCATATTGTGAACCTAAAAATGATTTTTGTAAAAAATCATGAGCATCGTATCATGTACCTGTAGTTCATATCTGACCCACTTCCTACCGATTCGGCAGGAATTTGTCTTTTTCACCAGAGGTGGACGGAAAGGTTTCAGATCCCCTTGTTGGTACATTGTCCATATAAGGTGGTCTAGTATTTTTATAAAATGTGGTGGTAGTTTTTTGAATTAGGCATTTGGTGGTTGCTTCATAAAACCGTCTGTTTTTTATGCTCGGAAAATGGAAAATGCCTTTTTGGTGCGACAAAAAGGAAAACTTCCTCTTGCAACATTGTTTGCCATCCCATGATGCACAATATGGCCACATTATCACAAACTATGCCTTGATTCTATCCATAACATTGGTCATTTGACCCGAAAGCCAAGAAACCTCGAATGAGATAGGTCATTTTGTGAAGGTTTTTTTGAGACTTAATCAATATACCAAGTTTGATATTTTTATTACGATAGAACTGGAATTAAAGTACATAATGCAATTAACAGTAAGTTACATAAAGCACGACTGAAAATTAAGTTACATAAAAGAACTGAAAATTAAGATACATGGCCAGATTAAGTCACAACCGGCCGAACTTGTTTTGGAATGTTGGAGTGATTCAGCCATGCTCCTGCCTACACCTGTAATACTCGCCACTGTAGTCGTCGTACTCGCCGCGGCCGTCGTCGCTATCGTTGTCGGGGTCGCCGTAATTGAACCTTGAAGTCTTAGTACGCGTGGGCTGGACTTGAGGATAGCACAGACAGGGGTTAGAGTCAGCGGCAGTGTCATAGGCCATGATGCTCTGGAGAGTCCGACCGCGCCAACACAGCCGACAGCCGGCCTAGTTGAAGTTCGGAGGAGGTGGGCCATCCTCCTCGTGTCCGGCGAGCGCCCTCTCACGCCGATCCCCGAAGAAGGCTTCCCAAGTCAGGAAATAGTCGGGATGCCATCTAGGATTCCTCCGCCGCTCCGGCGTGAGCTCAAAGTAGTAGTGGTTCGTGATGGCCATCTGGCGCGCCACCCCTAGAGGGACAGGAGGAACCGGCATGCCTCCGGCGCTCAGCATCCAGCCGACGGGGACGCAGTAGCCCGGCGGGCAGGGGTAGTTCGAGGTGCAAAGCGCCTCCGCCTCCCTGGGGGTTAGTGGTACGGTGGAAGCCATGGGAAAGATTCATGAGGTTGCATATATGATTCTAGAGATGTGCAATGACAATGGAGGCCAACCCTACATATATATATATATATAGAAATGGCAGGAACATAACTGGAGGGAAGAACTGGCGGGAAAAACTGGCGGGAAGAAATGGCGGGAAGAACTGGCGGGAAAAAATGGCGGGAAGAAAAATGGCGGGAAGTAATGGCACGGAGAAAAATGACTCATTTAATACATATAGTGTTACAGAATAAATATGACATTGATTTCCATGTTGAGATACATATGTGTGCCAAAAATGGCTCAATTAATACATATAGTCAATCTTATGATCGCGTCGGCCGTAACCATGGAGTATCAGCACCGTTTAACAGGATGGTTGGATCAGTCTTCACTCTAAAGGGCGGAATTTCATCAAACTTATTATAATCTTCTGACATGTCTGTCTTGTCCTCCACTCTCACGATGTTTCTTTTCCCTAAAAGAACTATGTGACGCTTTGGCTCATCGTGTGATGTATCTGTTTGCTTATTTTTTTCTTTTTTTTCGGTTTGGTAGACATGTCCTTCACATAGAAAACCCGAGCCACATCATTGGCTAAGACGAATGGTTCGTCTAAGTTCTTGCCTACCTTCATAAGATTGTTGAGATCCACTGTTGT
Organism: Avena longiglumis; assembly: GCA_030063025.1. Taxonomy (NCBI): domain Eukaryota; kingdom Viridiplantae; phylum Streptophyta; class Magnoliopsida; order Poales; family Poaceae; genus Avena; species Avena longiglumis. Next base: position 100,219,916 of record CP125973.1, on the reverse strand, counting down.
CATTCCGTACTTCTTGTCTACCTCAACCCCTCCTCCTATTAGCTTGACCCATTTGCACCGAAACAAGGGGACCTTAAAATTAGGTCCATAGTCAAGTTCTCATATCTCCTCTATGAACCCATAATACGTGGTCTTTTGCCCATTGTCTTCTGCTGCATCGAAGTGGACACCACTGTTTTGGTTGATGCTCTTTTTATATTGGCCTATCGTGTAAAATTTATTCCCATTTATCGCGTACCCTTGGAAAGTACATACAGTCGAAGATGGTGTCCTGGCCAACAAGTACAGATGATCTCCAACAGTGCTGTTATTCGTGATAAGTCTTTGCAGCCAGCCGCCAAAACTCGTCATGTGTTCACTTATAATCCATTCATCAGACTGTCCCGTGTGTTTGAGGCGTATAAAATTCTTGTGTTCATTGATATACGGGGCAACCAAGATAGATCTTTGTAAAACCGTGTATTGTGCTTGATTGAGAGAATGCCCGTCCCTACATATCATTGCTTTACATCCTAGGGTGCCTTTTCCACGCAGTCTCCCCTCATGTCGTGATTATGGAACACCAATCGCCTTAAGGTCAGGAATAAAATCAACACAGAACTCAAGAACCTCCTCTGTTACATAGCCCTTGAGATGCTTCCTTCTGGCCTAGCACGGTTATGAACATATTTCTTTAAGACTCCCATGTACCTCTCAAAGGGGTACATATTGTAGAAATCTGACAGACCAGAATGGCAATCTCTTCTACTAGGTGAACCAGGAGATGCGTCATAATATTAAAGAAGGATGGTGGGAACACCAACTCAAAGTCGACAAGACATTGGGCCACATCTATCTCAGAACCTGGTAGGATTTACGGATCGATTACCTTCGAGATATTGCATTGAGGAATGCACATAGCTTCATAATGGATACTCGAACATTTTCGGTAGAAGCCCCTCAATGCAATCGAAGCAATTGCGTCATAATCACGTGGCGATCATGAGACTTGGTTTTGGAATTTTTCTGCCATATTTATTATTCCCTTTATATTCGACGAGAAGTCGACGGGACCTTGATATCGCTCGGGCATTCAAAAAGATTTCCTTCTGCTTTGGTAAGAGCGTAGCTGGCAGGAGTTAAGTGGCATCGTTTACCCTTCTTGTTCTCAGGATGCATAGGCTCTTCAGGGTCTTTCATATGTTGCTGGTCCTGCCGTGCTTCCGGTGTATCTTTTGTCTTCCCATACACTCCTAGGAAGCCTAGCAGGTTCACGCAAACATTCTTCGTCACGTGCATCACTTCGATTGAAGAGCGGACCTCTAAGACTTTCCAATAGGGTAGGTCCCAAAATATAGATTGCTTCTTCCACATGGGCGCGTGTCCGGAATCGTCATTCGGAACAGATAGACTGCCAGGACCTTTTCCAAAGATTACTTCTAGGTCCTTGACCATACCAAATACCTCCTCACCGGTACGGAGGACAGGCTTCCTCCGGGGTTCTGCCAGACATTTGAAATGCTTGCCTTTCTTTCTTACGGGATGCAGGTTCGGAAGAAATCGACGATACCCTAGGTACACAACTTTCTTACATTTATCCAAATATACACTTTCAGTCTCATCTAAATAGTGTGTGCATGCATTGTGTCCCTTGTTTGTGTGCCCTGAAATGTTACTAAGAGCAGGCCAATCATTGATGGTTATGAAAAGCAAAGCTCGTAGGTCAAATGGCTCCCCTTTATGCTCATCCTACATACGTACACCTGGTTTGGCCCACAGCTGTAAAAGTTCTTCAACTAATGGCCTTAGGTACACATCAATGTCGTTGCCGGGTTGCCTCGGGCCTTGGATGAGCACTGGCATCATAATGAACTTCCTCTTCATGCACAACCAAGGAGGAAGGTTATAGATACATAGAGTCACAGGCTAGGTGCTATGACTGCAGCTCTGCTCACCAAAAGGATTCATGCCATTTGTACTTAGACCAAAACTTAAGTTCCTTGCGTCACGTGCCAAGTCCGGGTACTCTCGCTCGACTTTTCTCCACTGTGACCCATCAGCGGGGTGTCTCAACATCGCGTCTTTCTTACGGTCTTCCATGTGCCATCACAACAACTTGGCATGCTCTTTATTTCTGAAGAGACGTTTTAACCATGGTATTATAGGAGCATACCACATAACCTTGGCAGGAACCTTCTTCCTAGGGGCCTCGCCCTCAACATCGCCAGGATCGTCTCGTCTGATCTTATACCGCAGTGTAGTGCATACCGGGCATGCATCCAAATTCTCGTACTTATCACCGCGGTAGAGGATGCAGTCATTCATGTCGGCATGTATCTTCTGCACGTCTAATACTAGAGGGCAGACAACCTTCTTTTCTTGGTATATACTGTCGGGCAACTAATTATTTCTTGGAAGCAGATTCTTCATTTTTACCAAGAACTTTGAAAATGCGCTGTCAGTCACACGGTTCTCTGCCTTCCATTGCAGCAAATCTAGTGTGGTGCCTAGATTTTTGTGTCCATCTTCGCAAGTTGGGTACAACAATGTTTTGTGATCCTTTAACATCTGCTCCAGCTTCTCCTTCTTCATTTCAGTTTCACATTCTTCCTTTGCATCAGTAATGGCCCGACCAAGATCGTCATCAGCGGTCCCATCTGCTGCCTCTTGATCTTCATTATCTACCCCCGTTGCAGTATCATCATATTCAGGATACATATTATGATAGTTTTCATCATCCTCTTCTTCTTCGTTGTCTTCCATCACAACCCCTTTTTCTCCGTGCTTGGTGCAACAATTATAGCTGGGCATGAAACCGGCTCGAAGCAGGTGGGCGTGAATGGTTCTAGTATTTGAGTAGTCTTTCTTGTTCTGATAGTGAACACGCGGACAACACATAAAACCATTGTGACCACGGTTTGCATTAGCCACAACAATGAAATTTTGGAGGCTTGTAATGTAATCGGAAGTACGTCAGTCACCGTACATCCATTGCCGGTTCATCTGCATTAATATATAGTATATCAAAAATTATTAGGGAGATGACCATTTATATATTACATCAATGACACATGAAAGGATAAAGTTGCTGACCTCGACCGAGAAGGAAAGAGCAACAAGAAAACTTATTTCGAGCTCTCGGGCATTTCACCGAACACCTCTTGTGCATAGGAAAAAAACACAAACTAGCACACCTCTCACCCTCTTGCTATGCTCCAAAATGAGAGAGTGAAAAAATGGAAGAGAGGGGTGTGGGCTGTGGTGTGTTATATAGGTGTACCCCCTTTAACACCGGTTCAAGCCATGAACCGGTGTTAAAGAAACTCTGTGAACCAGTGGTGCAGGGCCTTTAACACCGGTTCGTGGCTCGAACCGGTGTTAAAGGGGGTGCTCCTTTTTGCTTTCTGGACCACGCTGGTACGGGCGCCCCCTTTAACACCGGTTCGTAGGAGAACCGGTGTTAAAGCCCATTTCCGACCTCAACCAAAGGCCTCGTTTCCACTAGTGGGTCCTACGTCCCCGAGTTGATTCCTTTTGGCTTTCACCAGCCATCCCTTAACCTTGTAGAGCTCGGGTTCTTCTCGTTTTCACGCTCCTCAATGTCAATCCTTGATACTTTGATGTTTTCTCTTGGGGGTGCCGCTCTGCCTTGCCCATCTTCAGCTTTTCTACCATTTCATCGTTGCATGAAAAGAGGTAGAAGCAAAAGGATTGGAAATTTCTGAGAAACAAGAATGGCTGGTAAGGACAAAACAACTGTTGGTAGACCAGAAAACATTCAATTTTTGAGGTGGGAAAACATCCTGTTGATTATTGGCATATCACCGATACTCTCATTCCCTTTGATTGTTACTCCACACTCGACGTACTCCCTCCATTCCGGATTATAGGGATAATATGTATTTTGGAGAGATTCCAAAAATTAGACTAATTTATGCATTTATTGCCCCAACTTAATACTCTTTGATTACCTCAACCAATCCCTTTTCCCCTTGCGTGAGGTTTGCTTGTGTGCAAGCGGTGGAATTTCTCTTTGGTTTCCATGCATGTGGTGTGTCTCTCATTTCTTTATTAATTATCGCATGCACTAAGGCAAAATTGATGTGTCTCTCCTTTTTTTATAGCCAATAGGTGACCACCTAGGTTTTAGTGTTTTACCAATTTAGCCTTATAATCATGAATGGAGGGAGTATTTGATGCTGAAAATGAACTCAATGTCGGCTTTTTCCAATAGGCCTTTTTTTGCGTCGGGCCGCTAGCATTACTACGTCCTCCTACTTAAAATATAATGCATATAGATTTTAGTAGATACTACAAAGAAATATTAATGTTTGTGATATTAACTATCAATAGGTCCACCATGATGTGGCATCCCGCAAAAACCACTACTAGAAAATCGCGTTGAATTTGTGCATTGCATCGTCATCATCATGCATTGTTTGCTAAAACTATGTTTGCAAAACCGTCTTTGTTTTCTAAACGCCCATCTTATTCAAACACCGGAAGCCGGGTCGCCGGACTATTTTTGTTTTGTCTGTTATCGGGTTGCAAAAGACTCGTTCGAAAACAAATAAAAATTATAATTATTTTAGTGGGGCAGTCGAACGGGCCGAAGCGACCCGAACGACCACCCCAGAAAATATAAAACGGCCCACCCAACCAGCCCCATCTAAATCCTATTCCTACCAACTAGTCTACCCCAACCCATCCCTCCACCTCACCCCACCCAATGGCAGCATGCCACCTCACCCTCTCCCCTCCCCCTAACCAATCTAAAGCTGCCACCTCATCCCAATCACCCCCCCCTCTTTTCTCTCTCTCCTTCCCCACTCAAACCCCTCTCTCACACGCACGCTGCACGCACTGCACCCCCACAGGCCACTCGCGCGGGCCCCACCTCCAGCCCCTCACCGCGTTCACACCCCCAGACCCAGTCCACCGCGGCCCACGCGGTCACCCCACCTCCCTCGCTGACGTGGGACCCTCCCCACCTGCCCCCACCGACAACCCCAGCCGCGCCACGACCTCTTCTCCTCCCCGTTCCTCCTCGCGTGTCTCAACCCGGCGCCCCCAGCAAAGACTGCCCTCCTCGCCCGGGCCACCTCCTTCCCCCTCTCCAGCCGCCCACCGGGCCATGGCGCCCGTGGCCTACGCCACCGCCCGCCTGCACCTTCCCCGGCCTCGCCTTCTTCGCGTGCTCGGCGACGCCCGCCGCCGTCTACCTCCTCTCAAGGCTGGCCCGCTCCAGCGCCCGGCCAGGCTCCCGAGCGGCAACCCGACGACCCGCGTCCTCCCTAGACCTCCGCCGCTGCGGGCCTTCCTTAGCCCCTCCTCGCTCGGCCGCCGGCCGCCATCGTCACCGCCATCATGTCGCGCCGCAGCAGCCGAAAGCCTCCGTCGCCGCGACCAGCGACGCTCTCCGCCGCGGACTACCTCACCGCCGCTTGCCCCTACGCGCCGCCTCCGCTGGCGCTCCCTTCCGCCGCCCCTCCGTGCGGGCCCCGCAGCGCCGCGGTCCCTGCTGCCTCTGCGGCGTCCCCTCCGCACGCTCGCCCGGCCAGGCCCCCGGCCAGGACCTTCCCGTGTCCCGTCGACCCGCCTGCGTCTTCTCCGTCACCTTCGCATTGCTGGCCGGGATGCCCAGCGCCCTGCGACCTCGTCCCCGTTGGGCTTCGCCCCTCGACCGCCGCCCCTGCGAGCACAGCGTCACCGCCGTCGTGCCCCTGCCAATGGCTATCATCGTGGTTTCAATGTCAAGATCAACTGTCCCTTCGGCGCGTGCGAATGTACTGATATGGTGGTAGCATGGTGACTGCACGACCCCAAAACAAGAACTTCAGAGCACGTCGACATCTAGGTCAACACCCACTCGGTGGAACCCGACGAGAACCGTCCCCATGCCGAGAGCTTCCGAAGACCGATCCCGTACCCGGTACCGCGCCATGAACTCCGAACACCCCGGTGCCGGGCGAGTTCGCCATCGACCTCGAGTTCTCCCACATGGGTACCAAGCGACAAGATCATCGTCATCGAACCCTAAGGCCACATGCGCGACAAGTACTCTCTTCCGGACGCCAGGATCTCATATGAGGTGAAGAACCCACCACCTGATCCGCGAACCGCGAATGCGACAAGACCGTCGCGGCGACAAGAATGACACCGACCCGGAAGATCCGATGTGCCCCGACGCCAGACCAAGTACTTCATCCCGAACGCCATGACCGTCGACATGACCCGAAGACCAAGGGACGCCAAGAACTACCCCTGATATCCGAGGACGCATCCGTCGAACCCTGGACCCTACGACCGACCCCGAACCCCGGAACCCCAAGTTCTTCGAGACCCCTAATGTGTGAACCTCTCTCCGAGAACCCTATTTTATAAATGATATCAACTTGTTGCATCTAATCATTCATCTCGCATGCACATCTATGGTTTGGGGGCCTTATGCCGATTCACCTAATAATTAAATATGGGGCCCATATGTGGGCAAATCTAGCCTTATATTGGCCTCATTTAAACATGTGTAGCGAACCGGTTCCACCTGTTGCATTGTTAAACAACACCTAATTGCGGGGTATCTAAACAACTTGAACCATCTAATTAATTGTCGGGACCCCGGTTCCGCTTAATATGACCTAATTGCATCGCACCTTTGCCATGACATTCATCATACATGCATCATGCCGATCTTCTGCCGTTGTATTAAATATTGCATCCGGGTTTCTTCTAGTGTTTTGCTTCTTCGGATAAGGCCGTTGAGTTGATGTGAGCTTACCGATCTTGGTTGAACCTTCGACAATGTTTTCGCAGCATCTCCCTTTCTACCTATCTTACTTTTATAGTATTTACTTCCCTCTGTTGATCTATTGCTATCTGTATGCGATGCTTAGTTTCCGTACCGTGTTATTCCTGCAGTAGTATATTGCCTTGGACACATCCTATTACTGTTGTTTGGTAGATAGTTGGACTTGCGCGTCGTAGTTGCTTGCTCAAGTCTTGATGTGTATCGTCATATGCCACGATTCGATGTATTGCCGCATGTTGATGTTGGAGATGATTCTAGTTTTACTTATCGGCACTTTAATTTCTTTAACAACTAAAATTGAATAAGCGAGGCATCGGTGGGTGATAGATAATATTTGGTTTCGAACGCCCACTTGTGTCGTGTAAGACCCCGAGTACTTGATACTGTTCCTTGATTTATCGCTATCCACATCCGGAGGTATATGGGACCCCACGAGCGAGCTTGATTCAGTCTTATTTCTTGGGGCCACAAACTAGTTTGAGGTTTTATTTACGATCCTGTACTTATGCCATGTTTTTGCTTTATTTACGATTGTGCGAGGAGCACCTTTGTCTTGTTAGGATCGGAATGTTTACGCTGTATCGACAAGCCCAGCCACACTTTCGGGTTCCCGCCATGACCATTGTCGAACCTTGAGGCCGCCTCGAGCTTGCTTACTCCGTTCGGATTCTACTCAAAGGGTGGCCTCAAATATTTCAATCCTGTGATTGTTCATCGTGAAAGCCTCGTTGGGTTTTGATTTGGTTTTCCGAGGTTGATCGGCGTGTGTTGCTATTGGTGCACCCCGCCGTAAAACTTTCTCAAAGCCGTGTCCGCGGATATGGACGACTTGGAGCATGATCTCGATCATAGACAAGCATAACTAAAGTTTACTGCTATAAATTTGACTTATAATGACTAGTAATCAGCTTCACTATAACGGAATGGCTAATTAATACGCCCACAATTGCTTGTTTGGTTGTCGCTTGCGACCATTGTACGACTAGTAAGTAAGGCAACTTCAACGGAATTGGCTGAATAAAAGTACCAACAAGCTGCTGGGTTTTGGGTTTATCTCATGCTATACATGTCGATTAGTAATTGTTGCAACTATAACGAATGGACAACTAAAAGTGCCCGCTTACTTTATCGGGGCGATTACCTAAACTGACTAGTAAAGTGCCACAACTATAATCAAGAAGTAAACGCCAACCGTGTGAGTTCTCGGTTGACTTCCTCGTTTGGTCTCGAGAAACACCGGGATGGGTTTGTTTGGTGCTAGCTTCAGTTGGATCCGGATAGGTCATTCTCCCTCTCTCGATAACCGCCATTGTATCGAGTCTCTATAGGTTGTTTAGTGTATGCCGCCGCCGCTCACCACCATACCTATGTAGGCGAGGACCGCCAATTCTAGCCTCGCTGTCTTGGCCTCGATCTTGACGCTCCTTCTTTTTCCTTTGCCCTTTGTCGGCACCCTTTGTTTAAGCAGGTTTTGAGATCGACGCCTTAGCGTGGTTACCCTTCCGCTTGGCAGGGTTATGGACGCCATTGGTTATTCTTGGGGCTCTTAGGCCCATTTGCCTCTTGTCCGTAGTCGGACGCTCTATCATTTTCAAGGTGATTTGGATCTTTGTATATTATATCTGTATTCTTGACTCTTTGAGTCGCTGTTATATATATCTGTTTTGTGGGTCCCATCGAGGACTGGTGCGTAATGTTATTACTTCGTTTTCCACCCGCACGAAAGTGCCTGGTGAGCACCTTTGAATCGTTTCTATGCGGGTTTGGCGAATTTTGCTCAAACTTGCATAGGTCCGATTCGAGGGTGTTCTGAGTGGTATCGAGCTCAGCGATTGCGATACCCAAGTCCAAATCAGAGGATAACCTAGCTAACGGTCAAGTAGAGAGTCAAAACTATTTTTAAAAATCGGTTGGATAGTTCGATTAGGTCTGATTTTACTCCTTACCCTCTGCTATTCTCCTCTTATCTCGGCGTGTTTTAAATCCGCTCTCTTCTCTTTCTTGAGTCCGTGATTTCGTGGTTGGGTTCCGTCGTACCTTGTGGTTTCAATTCTCCTTTGTAACGGAGGTGCTACGATCATCAATCTGCAACTTGTCTGTTGTACCCTTCCTCCAATCTTTTGTTCTTATCCCCATGTGTTCCTTGCTGGATATCAGTGTCGTTGAGAAACATATGAGAAGGACGAGCTTTGGTGAAGTTGGAGTCGACCTTGAGCACGTGTTGTTCATGCCAACGGAACCACCACGGAACCTAATCAGTGTGTCTTTCATACGATTTCTGCTGGCAACACTCCCTTGTTTCCGAATCTCGCTTGTCGAGATCTTCAGTCTAATTCCGAGAGTTGGTTGCCAATCCGCTTATCCGTGTGCAGAGTAATGGTTTGAGTGCGGGATGGAGTAGCTACCCTACCAATGCTCTTATCATTCGCTCTTGTACGTCGAATCAGGGGATCCAGCAGTTTTACTCCGTCCATGGAAGTTAGAGGTGGCCTTACCTTCAACTTCGTCCTTTGTTTTCCCCGGAGTGTTCTCCCGACGATCAGGAGCAACGACCTTTGTTGGTGGTGTCGCCGTTTTCCAGTTGAAGAAGGAACCATCGTTAGTGGTGTCGCGAGGATCTACACGGAGCGCGAAGGATCAGATCACCGACCTTCCTTCCGGTACCATGAGGCGGATCTCGAGGGCGAGATCCATTGTTAGTGGTGTCGAATTGTGGCATCCCGCAAAAACCACTACTAGAAAATCGTGTTGAATTTGTGCATTGCATCGTCATCATCATGCATTGTTTGCTAAAACTATGTTTGCAAAACCGTCTTTGTTTTCTAAACGCCCATCTTATTCAAACACCGGAAGCCGGGTCGCCGGACTATTTTTGTTTTGTCTGTTATCGGGTTGCAAAAGACTCGTTCGAAAACAAATAAAAATTATAATTATTTTAGTGGGGCAGTCGAACGGGCCGCAGCGACCCGAACGACCACCCCAGAAAATATAAAACGGCCCACCCAACCAGCCCCATCTAAATCCTATTCCTACCAACTAGTCTACCCCAACCCATCCCTCCACCTCACCCCACCCAATGGCAGCATGCCACCTCACCCTCTCCCCTTCCCCTAACCAATCTAAAACTGCCACCTCATCCCAATCACCCCCCTCTTTTCTCTCTCCTTCCCCACTCAAACCCCTCTCTCACACACACGCTGCACGCACTGCACCCCCACAGGCCACTCGCGCGGGCCCCACCTCCAGCCACTCACCGCGTTCACACCCCTGCACCTGGGCCCACATGCCCACGCAGTCACCCCACCTCCTCTGGCCGTGGGACCCCTCCCCACACGCCTGGCCCCCCACCGACAACCCCAGCCCCGCGCCCACGACCTCTTCTCCCTCCCCCGTTCTCCCTCCTCGCGTGTCTCAACCCGACGCCCAGGCCCAGCAGCCCCCGACTGCTCCTCGCCACCTCCTTCCCTCTCTCTCCAGCCGCCCACGAGCCCGCGGCCTCCCAGTGGCCTACGCCACCGTCCGCCGCCTGCACCTTCCCCCCCGCCTCCGCCTCGCCTTCCCGCGTGCTCCGGCGACGCCCGCCGCTCAGGCCGTCTACCTCCTCTCCTCAGCGCTGGCCCCCGCTCAGGCTCCCGAGCTCCAAGGCAACCCAGCGACCCGTCCTCCCGGACCTCCGCCGCCCGACGCCGGCGCTTCCTGGCTCCTCGCTCCGCCGCCGCCGCCATCGTCACCGCCACATGCGCCCGCGGCAGCCAGCCGCCTCCGTGCGCCGCGACCGTGCGACGCTCTCCGCCCATGGACTACCTCACCGCTGCCGCCGCCGCGCTGCGCTGGCCTTCGCCGCTGCGCCAGCGCCTCTCCGCCCCTCCGCGGGTTTCGCGAGCGCCGCGGTCTGCCTGCGCTGGCGTCCCCTCCGCACGGCCTCGCCCGGCCAGGGCCCCGCCGGCCAGGACCTTCCCCCGTGTCCCCGTCGACCCGCCCCTGCCGTTCCGTCTTCTCAGCGCTGCCGCTCGCCGGGCTGCCGCCAGTGCCCGACGCCCTGCGACCTCGTCCCGTTGAGCCCCTCGACCGCCGCCCTGCGAGCACGCGTCACCGCGCCGTCGTGCCTCGCCAATGGCTATCATCGTGGTTTCAATGTCAAGATCAACTGTCCCTTCGGTAGCGTGCGAATGTAACGATATGGTGGTAGCATGGTGACTGCACGACCCCAAAACAAGAACTTCAGAGCACGTCGACATCTAGGTCAACACCCACTCGGTGGAACCCGACGAGAACCGTCCCCATGCCGAGAGCTTCCGAAGACCGATCCCGTACCCGGTACCGCGCCATGAACTCCGAACACCCCGGTGCCGGGCGAGTTCGCCATCGACCTCGAGTTCTCCCACATGGGTACCAAGCGACAAGATCATCGTCATCGAACCCTAAGGCCACATGCGCGACAAGTACTCTCTTCCGGACGCCAGGATCTCATATGAGGTGAAGAACCCACCACCTGATCCGCGAACCGCGAATGCGACAAGACCGTCGCGGCGACAAGAATGACACCGACCCGGAAGATCCGATGTGCCCCGACGCCAGACCAAGTACTTCATCCCGAACGCCATGACCGTCGACATGACCCGAAGACCAAGGGACGCCAAGAACTACCCCTGATATCCGAGGACGCATCCGAACCCTGGACCCTACGACCGACCCCGAACCCCGGAACCCCAAGTTCTTCGAGACCCCTAATGTGTGAACCTCTCTCCGAGAACCCTATTTTATAAATGATATCAACTTGTTGCATCTAATCATTCATCTCGCATGCACATCTATGGTTTGGGGGCCTTATGCCGATTCACCTAATAATTAAATATGGGGCCCATATGTGGGCAAATCTAGCCTTATATTGGCCTCATTTAAACATGTGTAGCGAACCGGTTCCACCTGTTGCATTGTTAAACAACACCTAATTGCGGGGTATCTAAACAACTTGAACCATCTAATTAATTGTCGGGACCCCGGTTCCGCTTAATATGACCTAATTGCATCGCACCTTTGCCATGACATTCATCATACATGCATCATGCCGATCTTCTGCCGTTGTATTAAATATTGCATCCGGGTTTCTTCTAGTGTTTTGCTTCTTCGCGGATAAGGCCGTTGAGTTGATGTGAGCTTCGCCCCGATCTTCGGTTGAACCTTCGACAATGTTTTCAGGCGAGCATCTCCCCCTTTCTACCTATCTTACTTTTATAGTATTTACTTCCCTCCTGTTGATCTATTGCTATCTGTGTTGCGATGCTTAGTTTCGTGCCGTGTTATTCCCTGCAGTATATTGCCTTGGACACATCCTATTACCATTGTTTGGTAGATAGTTGGACTTATGCGTCGTAGTTGCTTGCTCAAGTGTTGATGTGTATCGTCATATGCCACAGTTGCTGATGTATTGCCGCATGTTGATGTTGGAGATGATTCTAGTTTTACTTATCGGCACTTTAATTTCTGTTTAACAACTAAAATTGAATAAGCAGAGGCATCGGTGGGTGATAGATAATATTTGGTTTCCGAACGCCCACTTGTGTCCCGTAAGACCCCGAGTACTTGATACCTGTTCCTTGATTTATCGCGCTATCCACATCCGGGAGGTATATGGGACCCCCGAGCGAGCTTGATTCATCTTATTTCTTGGGGCCACAAACTAGTTTGAGGTTTTATTTACGATCCTGTACTTATGCCATGTTTTTTGCTTTATTTACGATTGTGCGAGGAGCACCTTTGTCTTGTTAGGATCGGAATGTTTACGCGGATCGACAAGCCCAGCCACACTTTCGGGTTCCCGATCGCTTGACCATTGTCGCAACCTTGAGGCCGCCTCGAGCTTGCTTACTCCGTTGCGGATTCTACTCAAAGGGTGGCCTGAAATATTTCTGAATCTGTGATTGTTCAATGAAAGCCTCGTTGGTTTTGATTTGGTTTTTCCGAGGTTGATCGGCGTGTGTTGCTATTGGTGCACCCGCGGGTAAAACTTTCTGAAAGCCGTGTCCGCGGATATGGACGACTTGGAGCACAGTATCTCGATCATAGACAAGCATAACTAAAGTTTACTGCTATAAATTTGACTTATAATGACTAGTAATCAGCTTCACTATAACGGAATGGCTAATTAATACTGCCCACAATTGCTTGTTTGGTTGTCGCTTGCGACCATTGTACCTGACTAGTAAGTAAGGCAACTACAACGGAATTGGCTGAATAAAAGTACCAACAACTGCTGGGTTTTGGGTTTATCTCATGCTATCTGTATCTGATTAGTAATTGTTGCAACTATAACGGAATGGACAACTAAAAGTGCCCACTGCTTACTTTATCAGGACGATTACCTAAACCTGACTAGTAAAGTGCCACAACTATAACTGAAGAAGTAAAACTGCCAACTGTGTGAGTTCCTCGGTTGACTTCCTCGTTTGGTCTCGAGGGGGAAACACCAGGATGGGTTTGTTTGGTGCTAGCTGAGTTGGATCCGGATAGGTCATTCTCCCCTCTCTCGATAACCGCCATTGTATCGAGTCTCTATAGGTTGTTTAGTGTATGTCGCCGCTCGATCCACCATACCTATGTAGGCGAGGACCGCCATTCTAGCCTCGCTGTCTTGGCCTCGATCGACGCTCCTTCTTTTCCTTTGCCCTTTGTCGGCACCCTTTGTTTAAGGTGTTTTGAGATCGACGCCGTTAGCGTGGTTACCCTTCCGGCTTGGCAGGTGGTTATGGACGCCATTGGTTATTCTTCAGGGCTCTTAGCCCCATTTGCATCTTGTCCGTAGTCGGACGCTCTATCATTTTCAAGGTGATTTGGATCTTTGTATATTATATCTGTATTCTTGACTCTTTGAGTCGCTGTTATATATATCTGTTCTGTGGGTCCCATCGAGGACTGGTGTGTAATGTTATTACTTCGTTTTCCACCCGCACGAAAGTGCCTGGTGGGCACCTTTGAATCGTTTCTATGCGGGTTTGGCGAATTTTGCTCAAACTTGCATAGGTCCGATTCTGAGGGTGTTACACATGACATATACTTTACAGTTTTGAGAGGAGAATTATTAATTCCCAATCGACATAGATACCCCTTAATTTGGCTTTGAGATCTATGCAATATTTAACATTTTTATGAATTCTCAGAATAAATACTACTTTTTTCACCATATGAAGAAATTGTCATAACACGCCTAATATTTGTATACAAATCTATGGAGAAATTCATAGTGTTTACTAAAATTCGCATAAAACAATATTACATTTTTTGCACAACATGGATGATAACATAGTGAACATATTAAAAAACTTATATGAATAATTATTAGGTTGACTAAAGCAAACACTATGTAACACTCAACGCGGGTCTAACTACGCTTCATACACTCCGACACTAATTTAAGCTTGGATTATTCGCATATCACTATTACTTTGCATCGAGCACGTCTTTGGGTTTTTTTTCTACATTTTTCACGGTTTGTCCGCCTTTTTATGTTTTCCTACTAATTGTCAACACCCGGATTTTTAATCCCAGATGCCTGTTATGCCATACATCGCAATCCTAGGATTACCATTTTTGCGAGACATGACAGATTGGATATCACAACACACCATCCATTACAAACCATATATAAGGTCTTACAACAAATAAGGATCTCATGATCCAGTCTTAATACAATTTAGGCAGAGGAAATAACATAATAATAACATAACGTAGGCGAAGATCCATCTTCATAGTCACAGGCAATGCTGACGATGGGAGATGATCCTAGTTGTCGTAACCATTCCGTTGTCCATCTTCCTGATACTCCTCTTCATAGTCTGGCCACGGGAATAGCCAGGGACAAAGCCATGAGTACTTTTTAAGCACTCGCAAACTAATACTAACAAGTGAAGTGATTTTTGAGTAGGAAATACTAAGCTTTAGGTTGTTTTGCAAAAAGCCAGATTTCCCTTAACTAAGTTCAGAAGCAAAGAAAGTTAGTTGAAAATTTTATAACACCTAAGTGGGAACTTGATTTTCATAAGACAACCCTGTTATGGTCAAGTCAAAGTCATAAATCATTTCATAAGTCATTTTGAAAACATCTGACGACGGAACAGTATGGCCACTCCAACTGTCCATAACCACGGACGCGGCTATTCCAATAGTTTGACACTCTGCAGAGGTGGTACACTTTCACCACAATATTCGATACATACGTCAGGAACAAGTCCTGAATTCACCATACTCAGTATGCGGATAATCAATCCTAACCTTTCAATTATACGCCCTAGTATAGGCACCTCTCCTGTGAGTTTGGCCTCCCAACCATGACCAATTGTCATCTTGGGTACTACACAGGTGGACAATCTTCACAAGGTAGCCTCAGCTCAAACCTTGGCCGCAAGGGAACCCATACTAAGGTAAATAAATTTCCAGTCAAGCCCTACCCAAATTTCGGGTATTGTGGTTGTACGGTAAAATTGGAATGGTATGGCATCCAGACAACCATCAGTTTTGTAAAGGGCTAAGGCTCGTGCCTTAACATTTTCATCATCAAAATCATCTGGTGTTCAAGAACACATGTCAAAACATTTCAGTAGAATGACTCATCATTCTAAGGTTTTCATAACCATTTTCACCAAGTATTTCCATCTAAAGTTGATCAAGTTTTTGCTTAGCACTAGCATCTACAGGTGGAGGTAAACACTAATGATGGGTGGTAATCAAGTGTATCTTATGTAAGTTCAATCTCATGCCTCAGGATGACATCAAGATTATCTAACTTAGGTCAAGTTTTATGCTCTTTATGCTACCTTTAAATATCTATCTAAAATATACATGTCTCTAAGTAAACTTTGATAGAAAGCTTTGATAAAGAAATAAAATACTAAGCTTGCAAAAATAAAACTAGGATTGGGTATCAAGTGGGGTAAGCTTGCAAGTAAAACTTGCATGGTTTAGCTTAGCTTGCTAAGATAGTAGCTTGCTAAGATATTAGTATAGGCTTGCCTTGTGCAGAGTAGTGGTTGAAGTTCTCCTCGGCTTCTTCCTCGTAGTATCCTCCTTCCTCCTCGTATCCTTGGTCGGTACTAGCGTCTATAAATAAATATGAGGTACACAATCACCAAACAATACTTAACTATTTCTATCTATCACACCAAGGTTTTCACTAGATGATATAAGATCATCACAAGCATTACAATCATTAAGGCAAATAGTTTTATTTCCTTTATTTGAGAAAAGTAATTTCTACTCATTGAAAAACTAATTAATATTTAATATTCTCCAACTAAAACATGGGATCATGTTGAAACATGTCATCACCACATATTTCAGTACATGGGAATGTGATTTAAAGTGGTGTCACATTTTAATAAGGTTTAACCTTTTTATTTTAATTAATTAAAGTGACTAGAAATGCCCATGAGGCATTGTTTTATTACTTGATCATTATTTCAATAAGTAAACCTAGATATTTTTATATATTCTCAAAGGTCTTGTTAATTATGATTTTTGAGAGTTGGAATCAACTCAAAAGCTTTTATGGTTGAATTTTGAAAAATGTTTGAATGCAGAAAAGCTTCTGCCTTGTTATTTTTACCATGGGTGATCTACAAATCCAATTGGTTTGAATCCAACGGGCTTGGATTAAGCACTCCAGTACCTTTCTAACAAAATTGGTTTCATGCATTTTGGTTTAGTGAATCGAGCTGGGTTGATTTTTGAATCTGGGTACAGAACTAAGTTTAGAACTAAATGGAAAACCCTAAATTTGAATTACTCGGTCAGTTTAAGCCAATAGTAAGGGAGATATTTCTCGGGACTTCCTGGAGGCGACAGTGCGCGGGAGGTTTAACTGGGCCGGCACACTACGCACAGCGCGCGGGGGCTGGTTAAGTGGTTGTCCCCACTCGTTAGTGAGAAAGGGAGTGGCGAAGCGGTATGGGGTGATCTAGGTCGTGCGATCTAGCTCTAATCCTACGACTGTGGTTCGTCATCCATGCCTGAATAGGACACGACGAGGTTGAACCCTAGCGCGGCCAGTGGGTCTCGGCGGGGGCTCACCAGGGCTCCGGTGATGGTCGGCGATGTGGGCGAACGACGAAGTCGACGACGGAGATCCTCCTGGTACCGGCAGCTTCTCCTGGGGCGGCTCCAATCGATGGCGCCTCTCCTCCTCTATAGCGGCGAACTACGGTGAAATTCCGGCCACCTGGTGCTCGTCTTGCTCCGGGGTGAGTGGGTGTGATCAGTGAGAGGTGGGGAGTGAGATGGTGTGCTCAAATCGAACGGGGATGGCCTCCTTTTATAGTGCCTGAAGGGGACCGACGGGCACGGGTGGAGCTTGTCGTTGTCGTCGGCACATCGTGCTAATGGCATGGGCGACGATAGGGGGCGGTGCGTTGCCTCCTGACGAAACTCAACGGCTTGATGGCGAGGCGTGGGACGGTGAGGAAAAGTCGGAACATCGCGGCGCTCTGGGCGGGTCTGACGGTGAATTTAATAGCGCATAGCGTCCATGGTCCGCGTGGCGGCGAACGGGGTTGTCTGGTGGGTTGCTGGGGTGCTGGCGATCACACACGCAAGCGGAGAGGGTGGCGCGCGGTCTGGGGGCTGGTGTCGCGTGCGGCGCACTAGAGCGCTCTCGGCTCGCTCGCAGAGAAACTGGGCGCGAGCTTGTCGTGTGGTCCAATGGCTGACAAGGCTCGGGGCTTGGACAGGGGGTGGCGGTGGACGGTGTTGCGTGTCCCAGACAAGGTTGGTGAGGCTAGAGCTTCTACTAGCTCGCTGGCGACATGGGGGTGGCAAGGGTGCTCTCGGCATGGTCACCATTGATGTCTATGCATGCTCAAAGTGGTGCTAAGGCTAGTTAGATTATTTTGATCATCTACTGAGAGTGTAGAGTGACCTAGATAGGGAGCAAGGTTGGCCAAAACCACTGCTTCTAATAGTGTTTTGTGTTAGTTTGTTTGTTGATTACAAGGTGTTTGATGAAATGTCCGAAAGAAATTCAAATTTGAATTTTGGATTCAAACTTGGTAGGTTTGCTAGTTACATACTAGGGAGTCTCTGGTCAGTTGTATTGGTCAAGGGGCACTGTTTAGTTGGGTTTTGAAAATGTGGGATCTTCACATATGTTATAGATTAAATTTTAAATGGTCATTTGAATGGGGTTGCCAAATATTTCTGCAAGTTTGAAAGGTGGGGTTTGATTCACTTTTACTTGGTCTATCAAGGGGTGAAAAGAATTGGAAAAGTTTCTGTTTGAAATCTTGGACTAGAAACACTCAAAGTGGTCTAGTGAGAAAGATTGACAAAAATGACCATTTTCTTATTTGTTTTGTTTTTTATTTTCTCCTTATTTATTTCTGCTTGGAAATGTTTTAGATGATGTTGTTTTCATCTTTAATCCATTCCTTGCTATTTAGGTTAATCACATAAGTCCATTTATGCATTCATGCAATCATCACATACACACTTGCATTCAAATGATTTGAATTAACAAAAGTTTTTGTTAACCCTAATTTTGGTGATTGGAATTTGATAATCATTGTTCAAATTTTTTGGTATGTTACAAACCTTCCCTCCTTAAACAAAATCTCATCCCGGGATTTGAAAAAGGGAAAAATATTACCTAGGATTTAAAGAGATCGGGAAACTCCGTCTTGATGTGATCTTCTCGCTCCCAGGTAGCTTGTTCTTCAGTGTGGTTACTCCACTGAATCTTGAGAAACTTGATGATTCGGGTTCTGGTGGTTCTGAAAGCTTCCTCCAAGATCCGAATGGGTACTTCGGGATATGTCAGGTCATCGTTGATCTCTATGGTGCGGTGATCAATGTTCCTGAAAACTTTAGTCTTCTCCGGAACTTCAAGGCATTTGCGAAGTAACGATATATGGAACATATTATGCACTGCTGATATATCTTCTGGCAGTTCCAGTTGATACGATACTTATCCTCGATGATTCAGAATCTTGAAAGGTCCGATATATCTGGGGGCTAACTTTCCTTTGAGATGGAAACGCTGCATTCCCTTCAAAGGCGACACTTTGAGATACATAAAGTCTCCGATATTGAAAGCGAGGTCTCGACGTCTCTTGTCGGCATAACTCTTCTGTCTTGACTTGGCAGTCTTGAGGTGCTCACGAATCTTGTGAACTTTCTCTTCTGCTTCTCGGAGGATGTCGGGTCCGAAAATCTGACTCTCTCCTACTTCCGACCAATTCAAAGGGGTACGACACTTCCTTCCATACATGAACTCAAATGGGGCCATTTGCAAACTATCTTGATAACTGTTGTTATAAGAAAATTCTGCGAAAGGCAGACAGTCTTCCCATTTAGATCCATACTCTAGCACACATGCTCTCAACATATCTTCGAGTATTTGATTTACTCGCTCCGTTTGTCCATCGGTTTGAGGGTGATACGCTGTGCTGAAATCCAGTCGGGTTCCTAATCCTTCTTGGACTTTCTTCTAGAATCTCGAGGTAAACTGAGTTCCTTGATCTGATATGATGTTCTTGGGGACTCCGTGCAAACTGACGATTCTAGCGATGTATAATTCCGCTAGCTTCGAGCTCTAGTAGGTAATCTTGACAGGTAAGAAATGGGCTACCTTGGACAATCTGTCAACTATGACCCAAATAGAGTCATTTCCTCTACTAGAAGTAGGCAATCCGGTGATAAAGTCCATTCCAACTGAATCCCATTTCCATTCTGGAATCTGCAATGGTTGCAAAATCCTGCGGGTCTCTGATGTCCCGCCTTGACTCTCTGACAAATATCACACTTGGCGATATAGCTTCCGATTTCTCTCTTCATCTTATGCCACCAAAATTGCTCCTTCAAATCCTGATACATCTTAGTTCCTCTGGGGTGGATAGAATAAAGAGTATCATGGGCCTCCTTCAAGATAGTTTCCTTCAACTCTGAATCTGCTGGTACATAGAGAAGTCCTTTGTACCACAGAACTCCTTCATCTTCGGTGAATCCGGGTACTTTACATGTACCTATACGACGTTTGATTTCGTCGATACTAGCATTTCCTTTCTGCGCCTCCTTGATCTGACTGATCAAAGTGGGTTGAAGTTGTATGCTAGCCAAAAATCCTTCACTTACTAATTCCATTCCAAAATCTTCCATCTCTTTGTGCAAACTTGGTTGCTCCTTCAGAATCATGGAGTTCAAGTGGCACGGAAATCTGCTAAGGGCATCTGCTACCACATTGGCTTTACCGGGGTGATAGTGAATGTCCAGATCATAGTACTTTATTAGCTCAATCCATCTTCTCTGCCTCATATTCAGCTCCTTTTGAGTGAATATATACTTCAGGCTCTTGTGATCCGAATAAATCTCACAACGGTTTCCCATCAGATAATGCCGCCGCGTCTTCAGGGCTAGAACTATGGCTGCTAGTTCCAGGTCATGGGTGGGATAGTTCTGTTCATGCTGCTTCAGTTGGCGGGATAGGTAGGATATAACTTTGCCTTCTTGCATCAACACACATCCGAGAGCGATCTTGGATGCATCACGATAAAAATCAAAGGGCTTCGTGGTATCTGGCATGATCAAGATTGGGGCTGAAGTCAGTCTCCTCTTGAGTTCCTGAATACTCGCTTCACATTTGTCCGTCCATTCTAACTTTTTATCCTTCTTAAACAATTGGGTCATGGGTCGGGCGATACTCGAGAATCCTTCTACGAACTTGCGGTAATATCCTGCTAATCCGAGAAATGCACAAACTTGGGTTTGACTGGTTGGAGCTTGCCAATCTTCAACATCCTTCACCTTTGTAGGGTCAACGACAATTCCTCCGGCTGATACATTATGCCCGAGGAATCCTACCTCCTTTAACCAGAATTCACATTTGCTAAACTTGGTATACAGCTGATGATCCCTAAAGGTTCCAAGGATGGTCCTTAGGTGTAGCTCATGTTCTTCTTCTGATTTGGAATAAACCAGAATGTCATCAATGAAAAAAACGACAAAATTATCCAGGAAGTCCATAAAAATCTTATTCATGCGGTTCATGAAATAAGCGGGGGCATTGGTTAATCCAAAAGACATGACAGTATACTCATACAATCCATATCTGGTGGTAAAGGCAGTCTTTGGAATATCCTCTGCGTGAATCTTGAGTTAATGATAGGCAATTCTAAGATCAATCTTAGAAAACACTTTGGAACCAGTCAACTGGTCAAACAGATCTTCTATCTTGGGCAACGGGTACTTGTTCTTGATGGTGACGTCATTCAACTTTCGATAATCCGTACACAGACGATTACCTCCATCCTTCTTGTCCACAAACAAAATAGGCGATCTCCATGGTGACGCACTTGGTTGGATCAATCCAATTTCCAGCATAGCATCCAGTTGCTTCTTCAGTTCCTCTAATTCAGATGGGTTCATACTATATGGTCTCTAGGTTATGGGTCGGTTCCAGTTATTAGTTCAATGATAAACTCGATATCCCGATCTAGGGGCATACGAGGCAAAACATCCAGAAATACATCGGGGTATTCACAGACTATCCGAACTTGGTCAATGGTTGGTTGGGATGTACTCTTATTGCATTTGAATTGACGGGGCAAGGTTTTCGATACATGCTCTACTGATATTCCGGTTGTACTGGTCATGGTTATGTCTTTCTTGGCACAGTCGATTAATCCTTTATGCTTGGACATCCAATCCATTCCTAGTACTACTTCCAAACCTTTAGTTCTGAGTACTATTAGATTAGCATAAAAATCTATGCCATGGACTCGGATAGGCACGACCTTGCAAATTTGTCTAGCTTTGGCGGTTGAACCAGGTATTTGAACTATCATAACATGCTTCAATTTGGTGGGTTGAATCTTACTAGTGCATGCAAATTCTTCAGTAACAAATGAGTGCAATGCTCCATAATCAAACAACACTCTTGCAAGTACTGAGTGTAACATCCCAAAAATATTGAACTTGGATTATCAAACTCTAATCATCAAAATTAGGGTTAACAAAAACTTTTCCAATTAAAAACATAAAGGCATTCATATGTGTGTGTATTCAAAATTTGGATTCTTTTAAATTGCATTGGTTCTGTGTTTTTTTGCTTGTAGAATGATTCTTAGGTGAAATAAACATCATCTAAACAATCCCCACACGTTTCCCAAAGACAAACAAATCAAAACAAACAAATTAAGTGAATGGTCACTTTGGCCAAATTAACTCCCATGCCTACTTTGGCTATCCCTAACTTTCAGAACTTAACAGAAACATGTTTGGATCTTTGCACCCCTTGATATTACTCATAACAAGGTACCAAGGCCCACTTTGTGATCATGCAAAAACATTTAAAAGCTTAGTTTAAATGATAGTTTAGAATTGAATCTATTTCATATGGGAAGATCCCACTATTTCAAAAACCACTCAAACAAGCTCAATTTTCAAAACCCAAGCATCCACGGAATCCTCAACACATGCCTAGCACTGTTGGAACTATGCCCTAGAGGCAATAATAAAGATGTTATTATTATAATTCTTGTTCATGATAAAGTTTATATTCCATGCTAGAATTGTATTAAGCGGAAACTTTGATACTTGTGTGGTTTATGAACAACACCGTGTCCCTAAATGTACCTCTATGGACTAGCTTATTGATTAATGATGGTTAAGGTTTCCTAACCATAGACATGAGTTGTCAATTAATAATGAGATCATGTCATTGGGAGAATGATATGATGGACATACCCAAATCAAGCAGAGCAATTAGACCGTGTCATCGTGTTCATCTTTGCGAAGCTTTTTTCTTATGTCAAATATTGTATTACTTAGACCATGAGATAATGCAACTCCCTGGTATCGGGAGAAAGCTTTGAGGTCATCAAACGTCATCCTATGAGAGGGTGATCATAAAGGTGTCTCTTAGGTGATCGGAAAGTACTTGTTGGGTTGTATGTATCGAGATGGGATTTGTCCCTCCCAAGTCAGAGAGATATACTTCGGGCCCACTCGGTAATCGATATCAACACAGCTTGCAAGCAAGTGGTTAAGGAGTTAATCACAAAGTGATATTTGAATTACGGAACGAGTAAAGTACTTGTTGTGAACGAGATTGAACTAGGTATTCTGATGCCAACGATCGAATCTCGGGCAAGTAAAATATCGCGTGATGAAGGGAATATATATATGGTATTAATTGAATCCTGGCATCGTGGTTCATCCGATATGATCATCGATGAATATGTGGGAGTCAATATGGGTTTCCAGATCCCGATGTTGATTATTGATAGAAGATCATGTCTGCATATTCTCGAACCCGTAGGGTCACACACTTAACGTGTCTCGACGCTAGGATAGAATGGATAATTGGTTTATGAATTTTTCTTCGGAGTCTCGTATGAGATCTAGGACATCACGAGAGGTTCCGGAATGGTCCGGAGAATAAGGTTCATATAAGGGAAAGCGGTTTTTGGATTTCGGAATTGTTTCGGAATGTTCGGTATTGTACCAGAAGGTTCTAGAAGCTTCCGGAGTGGGACCAACATGGCCCCACTTTTCGGAGTGGGGACTGGGCCTTTGAGGGAGTGCCTTGGCCGCATTGGGCTAGTGGCACAAGGCCCCATAGGCCCAGCCGGCCAAGCCCTAGGGGAAACCCTAGGGAGAGCTTCTAGAAGGGGGGGACTTGCCCCCCACTCCACCCATGTGGCCGCCGGCCCTAGGGCTTGGAGGAGGGGCAAGGGCAGCCGGCCAGCCCTCTATATAAAGAGGGCAGGGGCGCACCCTCCTCCCACACCCCAAAACCCTAGCCGCCATACTGCTGCCCCCTCCTCTCTCTCTCTCTCTCCCGACTGCGCGTAGGCAAAGCCCTGCCGCAGAAACTCTCCACCTTTGCACCACGTCGTCGTGTTGTAGATCCAATCTATCTCTCCACCCCACTTGCTGGACCAAGGAAGGAGGAGACGTCGAGGTGCCGTACGTGTGCATCACTCAGAGGCGTCGCCACTTGCGGTGTTGGATCGGATCGGATCGCGAGGAGGAGAAGGCTAGTACGACTACATCAACCACGTTCCGTTGAACGTTCCGCTGTGCGATTTCTTCAAGGGTATGAAGATCTCATCTATCCCCCCTCGTTGTTTGCATCTCCTAGATTATATCTTGGCTTCCCCGTTCGCATCCGTAGAAAATTTTGATTTACTATGTTGCGAAACCCTTCAATGGTATCAGAGCTAGATCTATGCGTAGATGTGTTTCACGTGTAGAACGCAACATGCTTGTTGCGGGCGTTGATTTTTTCTGTTGCAAGCCTCTTGGTGTGTACTTCTTATGACGCGGGATAGTGAGATCGAAGCGGTCCAGGCCAACTTTACGCGACCTCGTTCACGAGACCGACTCCGCACTTGACGTGTGGCTTGTTCCACACATGCGGCTGGTGGGTGTCAGTTTATCTCACTATAGTTGTCATGGGATTTACACCGGATGTTGGCAACCATGATATCACTGTTGTGGCTTTCTGTAGGTAAGAATCGTTGTTAGCTTGTTACTCCCATAAGCCACGTAAAACATGCAACAACAAAGTAGAGGCGTCTAACTTTTTTTGCAGGGAGTGTTTTTGTGATATGGTATGGCCCAAGATGTGATGTGTATGTTGTATGCAATGATCATGTTTTGTAATATTTCACGACTTGCATGTCGATGAGTACACAACCGGCAGGAGCCATATGGTTGTATTTATAATTGTGTATGACCTGTGTGTCAACTTCTTATACGCCATGTAATAGCTTTACTTTATCGCTAAGTAGTTGGCAATAGTTGTAGTTGCTATTCGTGGTGGAGGCAATCATGGTGGAGTGATGGAGATCATGCTGGCACGCACAAGATGGAGATCATTGCGCGGAGATTGGCTATACCATGTCACATAAAATTATATGCATGTGATGTTTATCCTTTTATGTATCTTATTATGCTTAGATCGCGACGGTAGCATTATAAGATGATTCCTCACTTAAAGATCAAGATAAAACTGTGTTCTCCCCATGTATGCACTGTTGCGAAAGTTTGTCGTGTTCAAGCACCACGTGATGATCGGATGCTATAAACTCTACGTTCACATACAACGGGTGCAAGCCAGTTTTGCACACGCAGAAATACTTGGGTTTGACTTGACGAGCCTAGCATGTACAGACATGGCCTCGGAACACACGAACCGAAAGGTTAAGCATGAGTCATATGAATGATATGATCGACACTTTGTTGTCCACCATTGAAATCACATCTCTTCTAGTGAAGATCGGATTAGGTGTGGTGAATTTGGATCATGTTCACTAAACAACTTGAGGGGCGTTGAATTTAGTGGGAGTTCATCTAGTAATTTGATTAATTTGAACTAGTTATCATGAACATAGTCTAAGTTGTACTTGAAAATTTTGTAGATCAAATGGCTAAGTCCAACTTCAACTTCAAAGTTTTTGCTGAGAAAGAAAAGCTTAAGAACAATGGGTCTAACTTCACCAACTGGCAATCTGAGAATCATTCTCGCTGGCGGACAAAAGGACTATGTCCTTGAGAAAGCGCTAGGTGACGCCCCTGCTATAGATGCGTCGGCTGATGAGAAAGCTGTTTATCAGTCGCGCAAAGATGATTATGGTGTGATTAAGAGCACCATGTTGTTTGCTATGGAATCGGACCTTCAAAATCGTTTTGAGGAGTTCGCCGGGCCCTTTGAGATTCTTGAGGAACTGAAAACCATGTTTCAGACTCACCTGCTCGAGAGATATGAGATCTCTGAGAAATTCTTTAACTGCAAGATGGAGGAAGGGAGTTCCGTTAGTGAGCACGCCATTAAGATGTCGGGCTACACTCAACGTCTTGAGCAACTGGACAGCAAGATTCCATAAGAGCTCAAGATTGACAGAGTTCTGCAATCACTCCCTCCTAGCTACAAAGGTTTTGTAGTTACTCACAATCAGATTGGTTCCATTGATACGATCACTGAGCTCTTCGCTAAGCTGAAAGCTACGGAGGTGGACATCAAGAAAGATAATCACGTGTTGATGGTCAACAAGCCCCCTAGCTTTAAGAAAGGTAAGGGTGCAAAGAAGTCCTTCAAGAAAGGCAGCGGCAAGCGCGTTGCCCCTAATGATAAGAAGCTCAAGTCTGTACCTAAGCCAGACATTGAGTGCTTCTATTGCAAGGACAAGGGTCACTGGAAGCGCAACTGTCCGAATTACTTAGCGGACAAGAAGTATGGCACCATCAAAGGTATATTTGATATACATGTTATTGATGTTTACCTTACTAGCGCTTGTTGTAGTGCCTGGGTATTTGATACTTGTTCAGTTGCTAATATTTGTAACTCGAAACAGGAGCTATGGAACAGACGGCGGCTAGCGAGGGATGAGGTGACGATGCGCGTTGGCAACGGACCAAGAGTTGATGTGATGTCCATCAGCACGCTCTCCTTAGTTTTACCTTCGGGATTAGTTTTAAACCTTAATAAATGTTATTATGTGCCTGCGTTGAGCATGAACATCATATCTGGATCGTGTTTATTGCAAGACGGTTATTCATTTAAATCGGAGAATAATGGTTGTTCTATTTATATGAGTAACATCTTTTATGGTCATGCACCTGCTATGAATGGTTTGTTTCTTCTGAATCTCGAAAGCAATGAAACACACATCCATAACATTGAGGCTAAGAGATGCAAAGTAGATAGTGATAATTCAACTTATTTGTGGCACTGCCATCTAGGTCATATTGGTGTAAAACGCATGAAGAAACTCCATTCTGATGGAATTTTGGAGTCTCTTGATTTTGAATCATTTGACACGTGCGAGCCGTGACTCATGGGCAAGATGATCAAAACCCCGTTCTCCGGTATAATGGAGCGAGCAACGGACTTGTTGGAAATCATACATACCGATGTATGCGGACCAATGAGTGTTTCGACGCGCGGTGGATATCGCTATTTTCTCACTTTTACTGATGACTTAAGTAGATATGGGTATATCTATTTAATGAAACATAAATCTGAAACGTTTGAAAAGTTCAAAGAATTTCAGAACGAAGTGGAAAACCATCGTAACAAGAAAATTAAATTTCTACAATCCGATCGTGGAGGTGAATATTTGAGTTATGATTTTCTCACGCATCTTAAAGCAAGCGAAATAGTTTCGCAACTCACGCCACCCGGAACACCACAGCGCAATGGTGTGTCTAAACGCCGGAATCGAACTCTATTAGATATAGTGCGATCAATGATGTCTCTTACATATTTGCCGTTATCATTTTGGGGTTATGCATTAGAAACCGCTGCATTCACTTTAAATAGGGCACCATCTAAATCCATTGACACGACACCGTATGAACTGTGGTTTGGTGCTAAACCTAAGTTGTCGTCTCTTAAAGTTTGGGGATGCAAAGCTTACGTCAAGAAGTTGATGCCGGACAAGCTCGAACCCAAAGCGGAGAAATGCGTCTTCATAGGATACCCTAAGGAAATGATTGGGTATACCTTCTACCACAGATCCGAAGGCAAAGTGTTTGTCGCAAAGAATGGACCCTTTCTTGAGAAGGAGTTTCTCTTGAAAGAAGTGAGTGGGAGGAAAGTAGAGCTAGTCGAGGTTATTGAACCTTCTCTTAAGTTGGAGAGTAGCGCAACACCTGAAATTGTTCCAGTGCCGTCTGCACCAACAATAGAGGAAGCTAATGACAAGGATCATGAAGCTTCGGACGATGCTACTACTGAACGTCGTAGGTCGACAAGGTCACGTGCCCCTCCTGAGTGGTACGGTAACCCTGTCTTGACTATCTTGTTAGTAGACAACAGTGAACCTGCGAACTATGAGGAAGCAATGATGAGCCCAGACTCTGAGAAATGGCTAGAGGCCATGAAATCCGAATTAGGATCCATGAGCGAAAACCAAGTATGTACTTTGGTGGACCCTCCTAGCGACCGAAAGGCCGTTGAGTGCAAATGGATTTTCAAGAAGAAAACGGACGCAGATGGTAATGTCACTGTCTATAAAGCACGACTTGTCCCGAAAGGTTTTCGATAAGTTCAAGGTGTTGACTACGATGAGACTTTCTCTCCCGTAGCAATGTTTAAGTCTATTCGGATTTTATTAGCAATTACTGCGTTTCATGATTATGAAATATGGCAGATGGATGTCAAGACTGCGTTCCTCAATGGCAACATTGATGAAGAGTTGTATATGATGCAACCCGAAGGTTTTGTCGATCCTAAGGATGCTGATAAGGTGTGCAAACTTCAGCGTTCCATTTATGGACTGAAGCAAGCATCTCGGAGTTGGAACCTTCGTTTTGATCAAGTGATCAAGAGCTTTGGATTTGTTCCAAATTGCTACGAAGCTTGTATCTACAAGAAAGTGAGTGGGAGCTCAGTGACATTTTTTGGTACTATATGTGGATGACATATTGATTATTGGAAATGACATTGACATGCTTAACGATGTGAAGAGTTATTTGAACAAATGTTTTTCAATGAAAGACCTAGGGGAAGCTGCTTATATATTGGGCATCAAAATCTATAGAGATAAACAAAGACGCCTGATAGCTTTAAGCCAGAGTACATACCTAGACAAAGTTCTGAAAAGGTTCAGAATGGATAAGGCAAAGAAAGGTTCAGTGCCCATGTTGTCAGGTAAGATA
Organism: Avena longiglumis; assembly: GCA_030063025.1. NCBI lineage: Eukaryota > Viridiplantae > Streptophyta > Magnoliopsida > Poales > Poaceae > Avena > Avena longiglumis. Next base: position 100,191,481 of record CP125973.1, on the reverse strand, counting down.
TTGAACAAGCCTCAGTGTCCAGCTATGGTAAACGATAGAGAAGCTATGAGCAAAGTGCCTTATGCCTCGGCCATAGGTTCTATCATGTATGCCATGGTGTGTACTAGACCGGATGTGTCCAATGCTCTTAGTTTGACGAGCAGATACCAAAGTGATCCAGGAGTGGAACACTGGACAGCCGTAAAGAACATCCTAAAGTATCTAAATAGGAATAAAGAAATGTTCTTGGTCTATGGAGGTGATGAACAGCTCGTCGTAAAAGGTTACGTCGACGCTAGTTTCGACACCGACAAGGATGATTCTAAATCTCTGACAGGATACGTTTATATTTTGAATGGAGGAGCTGTGAGCTGGAGAAGCTGCAAGCAAAGCGTGATCGCGGGATCTACAGTAGAGGCGGAATACATGGCTGCTGCAGAAGCATCAAGTGAAGGAGTTTGGATCAGGAACTTCATCACTGATCTTGGTGTGGTTCCAAGTGCCTTGGACCCACTGGAGATATTGTGTGACAACACTGGCGCCATAGCACTGGCTAAGGAACCAAGATATCATCCAAAGACCAAGCATATCAACCGCAAGTTTCATATAATTTGATATTATATAACAGATGGAGATCTGAAGATTAGCAAAGTACATACGGATCTGAATGTCGCAAATCCGTTGACTAAACCTCTTCCACGGGCAAAACATGATCAGCACCTTAGTGCCATGGGTGTTAGGTTGTTGCCAGATGTAAACTAGATTATTGACTCTAGTGCAAGTGGGAGACTGTTGGAATTATGCCCTAGAGGCAATAATAAAGATGTTATTA